>JAYMFT010254085.1:0-10863 GCA_038088735.1 Panulirus argus
ATATATATATATATATATATATATATATATATATATATATATATATATATATATATATGTATATAAGAACATATGGAGCGGAGGTAGTGTTAGTGAAGGCTGTGTGAGAGGATTATGAGACAGTACTGAATGGTTTAGCAACTGATGAAGGGAAAAAAAAAGAAACAGATTCTACGCACATGGTTCAAGATCATTGGAGGGATTGCTCAGAGGGGGACAGGACGATCTGTAGGGCTGGAAACTTTCCTGATTGGTTGGGTAGTCCAAGGGGAGGTTTGACCCAGCAGTAAATGGAAGCGTTGAGATTGTTTGGAACAGCTTGTCCTGGGAGAGATAAAGAGAGAGAGAGAGAGAGAGAGAGAGAAAGAGAGAAACAGACAGACAGACAGAGACAGAGAGAGAGGTGGACGCAAAGATATGCCCATGAAGATATACACCCATAAAAGTAATGCTATATATTATCGCGAAAGACAAAACACTGGCTAGCAACTGGAAAGAAAATTTGACCACGGCGGCCACAAAACATACGAGAAAACGGATGGCGGGACGCAGTTCGGGTATACAAACAGGGTGTTGCCGTGAACGCAAACTGCAGAACGAAACAGCTCAGCTAATCAACGTAGGAGGGGGGGGGGATGTTGGTGAACGTCCTGATGAAGTGAGAGGTGATCTGTGACGCTGGACTTTCCTACACTGGTGAGTCACTCCCTTTGGTCTCACGTCAACAACATGTTTGCTTTTGAACTAGACACCTGATACGTTAATAAAGTTAAGGTACATTAACTTCCTTTTAAATCTTTTGGTTGTATCGAGAGTATTAACCTCTGACATTTGGGGGAATATAACGACCAAGTGTACCAATTAACCCATAGCGATCATAATTAGATATAACTTTGGCCATACAGGCTTTGAGTTATAGGATGTTTTAAAGCCACATTGCTTTTGAAGATACATACCTTCGTATCTGTAACCAGCGTTTTGCGTGTATATAAAAGGAAGAAAAAAAATATATCAGAAATTTCACACCGCAAGACAAACCTGTATAAAAACTAGCTCGATATGATTTCATATAGATGAAATCATTAATCATAAAAAAGTTAAAAAGACTCGTTTTTTTACGTGGGGCCAATTATCTTATTCCTTTCATCTGTGGAGTGATCAAGCCATGATTCCTCGACTCCAAACTCTGAACACAAGTTCGTACGTGAACTCCCTGTACACACTGGCAAATTGTACATCGTAATTAAGTAATAATTGTGCCTCGCCACTTGCAATTATGGCTAAGCATCCTGTGTGTAACTTTCTGTGATAATTAGCGTAATCAGGAGGGCGCAGGGAGCGAAGTCGTCACCACTCTGGTGACCGCGATATCCTGTTGTACCCATCGACTGTAACAGGACTTCATAGGATCTTCCAGAGATGTAATACACATGCGCGAACCCACCAAATATTCAATCATAGGTGGAAATATAATCCGGCTGATGTATTCATTCATTCCAAGACATTTTGAAGCGAGATCGAATGAAGGAATAAGCGTGAGGATGACGTGAGTTTGGACGATGAGTATCCCAGGGAGACACGACTCAAACGTTACCCAATACAGCGTAAGGGAAAGCTTAACCAGTGTTGTCTACACCAAATGATACTCAGTACAGACCAAAGGTAAAAGGACAATGTGACATACACGTATTTCAACTCCGTTTCACTCTTTTCAGATCTAAGTCTCCTCCCTTGTATTTCTAGATCAGTGCTTTTTATATTCGCAATTTCCCTATGAGATTCCCATGTCGTACCAGCTGATTTGACGGGGGGGAGGGAGCTTTTTTTTTTTCTGTCTATCATTGTCCTCCATCGGATAACCTTTCCACAGACCATCATGTCTTCTGTTATCTGTCCTCTCTATGAACAATGATCACAAGGGACGCAGTTGCTTAATTGCTTGGTTGTATCTTCAGGTCTACCAGCTGCTACCAGGTCATTAAGGTCGTCAGCCTCAAGCTACTGCATCCGCCAACCGGAAAATCTTTAACACCCTCTTCAGGTGTTGAGGATTATTCTTAAGACCAGAAATACCCTCACTATGCATGTAGGTCATACCGATCACTGGATATCAAAGGTCACTCGATTAAGTGTAGAGGTTACACAGTTGAGTTGGGACCAAAAGGCACGCCACAGAAATACTGACATTCGGTTTTCCAGCAGAGTCTGGGTGAGAAGGCATCGAGTAGGGTCAAAGCCAGAGGTTTCCACTGACCCAATAGATTGTAGACGAGAAGTCACCCAGCAGATTGCGGACCAGAGGTGACCCAGCAGAGTGTGGACCAGATGTCACCCAGCAGAATGTGATCCAGAACGTGACCAACAGATATGCCTGGCAAGAACACGAAGGTGCGTAGATAGGAAGAGCGGAAAAAGAAGTAACGAAAGATATGAGTGACTGAAAATAACCGAATAAAAGGAAAAGAAAAAAAAAGTGACGGGAGTTAACTGAGGAGGTCAGACTGAGATCCGTGTGAGATATAGTTCATGTATTATAATAATCAAGAGGACATTTATGGCTATGAATACTACCTGTATATCTATCTTCTACATGGGCTATCCTAACGCAATGAAGTATTTACTGAACATATTTACGCAGTCTCTAAATCAGGCGTTGGTCGTGTTGGTCCACTGAGAGGATGAACTGGGTCTTTTAGCTTTCACAGAGGCTCTCACTCGTCAAACCAAGGCTTACAAGAGAGGGAAGGGAGCACAGGTTACATATGGTTCGTGAGTAGAGAAATCTTACTGATGTTTCTGTTTCCTTCAGGTCATGGATACGTGCAAGTGATAAGTAATAAACATGAATTTCTTGGTTAACTGGTTGTCCTAAGCCTCAGCATACGTCCTCCTGCTAGAAAACGGAGGGAAAAAGTATGTCCTTCTTCAAGAAAACGGGAGGAAAGAGTACGTCTTCCTGCTAGAAAACGGGACAAAAAAAAAAGAGATGTGGTGCAGAGGATTTCTTTAATGGAACTGCAACAACTTTAGAAAGTTAAATCTTGACGATTTCGCGCAAATTGGCACATCAGCTGGTGTGACTCAGACCTTTCCCCCCTCCCAAACAGGAGGCACGACGGACTGCCTTTTGTGGTACGGAGAATTACTTAAAATACCTGAACGTGATCCTGCAAGAACTCCAACGAGATCAGAATTTGGTAAATATCTTAAAGAGGACATTATTACCTAACGAAGAAAGGAAAAGAAAAAATAAGTGACAGGATATCAGTTCTGTGCATACCCTTTTTACTAAGAGGACAATACGTAGACTGGAATCGTTTTCATCGTGTGTGTGTGTGTGTGTGTGTGTGTGGAACAGATACCGGTAAAGGAGGTGAGGTAAACAGTGAGAAAACGTGTTCCAGGGTGGGAGATAAATATGCCGCTGAAGCGGTGGTAAAATGTTTGTAAACGTTTCCGGGGGCGCGCGTGGGGTCGGCGGCGAGGGGGGACCCAGGCAAGTATCGATTCCGGCCCTTCTGGTCCCGGCTGGCTCGGATCACTCCAGCTGTTGAGCTCGAGGGATGGTGGGCGGGAGGGGGGGTAGAAGAGCTGGAGTCTGCTGGGCTCAGTGGGAATGGGAAAGAGAAGGAGGGGCGGTGAGGAGGAAGACCAGCTGGACAGTGGAGTGTTAAGTTGGTAGGGTCTTGGCCAGAATGGGGAGGAGGGAGACTGGTCAGGCTTAGAAGTAAGGGAGAATAAAGAATATGGAAATGGGAGGGATGGGAGGGAGGCTACGTCTACACCAACACTAGGAGCAGGGTGGGTATGGGCGTGACGAGACCAGGACTGTGTAGAGGCAAGGGAGAATATACAAGGTCTGAGGGACAGAACTCTGGTACGGAAGGGAAGTCTACGACTATGGGAGAAACTGGAGGTACTTCAGGAACACCCAGAGGTAGGGAGGATACGGGAATATTGCAGAGGGGTCGTTGACAGGAAGGGAATAAAAGGAACGAGTCAGATAGGGAGAGGGATTGTGTGAGCCAGAGAAAGAGATATGGTCCAAAGTGGAAAGATGCAAGGGATGGGCTAAGGTCTGGGACGGAGTAGAGAGGATAGGGGGTGGGCTTAGGGCAGGCTGGAATAGAAAGGGGATACCAAGAACGAGCCATGGGATGGGGCGAGTGAAATCAAAGGAAAGGAGGTCTGGGTCAAAGGAATGGGAACAGAAATGTAAAATAAAGATGGGAAAGGAGAGATGGGCGATGGGAAAGCCAAGACCAGACGGGGAAGAGTGGGTAGAAGGACGAAGGGGGGTGGGGGGTGGAACCCGGTTGGATCATAATGAAGTCTGGAAGACAAAGGGGAGGAGACGGGTGGGCCACTGCGGGGGGGGGGGTGAGTCTAGGGCTTTGTGTAGGGGAGAAGAAATAGGTCACTCGGGTCTAAGCGGTGAGGAATGAAGAAGGCGAATGAGTCTGCGAAGTCCGGACGACAAAAGGGAACGAGAGAGAGAGAGTGGTTCACTATAGTCCTTCTGGACCAGGAAGGGGAGGAGAGGCATGGGTCACTGGAATTTGACCGAAGAGGCGACACGAGAGATGAAGCAACGGGTGGAAAGGGGTGGACTATCGGAAGGGCTGAGCTAGAGAAAGGGGTGAAGAAAAGATGGGACAGGAGAGAGATCAGGGTCAGAAACTGGCTGAATGGGCCGGGAAGAAGAGAAAAGAATTGAGAGGAATGAGTCGTCTGGTTCAGCCAAATGGGGGAAAGGTTTAGACCATAAAGGTTACAGACCACAAGAGGATTAAGAGGTACTTTCAAATACCTAGGGACAGATCAGGGCCAGTCAGGAGAAATGGGTGTACATAGGAGTACATGAGACGAACAAGTAACGTAAGACCTGATGATCTAAGACGAGGTCATTTGTGGATATAATCTTATTTGCAGTAGAGACGGGACAGTAGAGCAGAAGGCATTTCCCCGCTCACCCTTCCCACCGACCCAACAGCCGGCAGGAAAAAAGAAAAGAAAAACTAAGAAGAAACACCACGTAGTATGGAGATAGTATACTGCCATGGATACTTTATAGGATAGTGCAAAGGGGAAAAGTTCCCTACTCTAACTGTAATGGGCTACTCTGGAACTGAACTCTGAAGTAGAAAAAGAGGCTTAATCTTTTCATGGAAATTTTTCTTTTTCTTTCTAGTAATGGGCGTTTTCTCTGTTAGCAGATACCAGTGAAGTATTTGACTAGCGTATTTCTAACGAGGTCCGACTAGAACGTTATGAAGAATGAGTGTTATGTCCTTCGTTTCAGTGTTTACATTTCTTGTTATGAAACCTAGCATCCTGTTGGCTTAATCGTGTATAGTTTGGCGCTGATAAACACACCAATGTCTTCTTCTTATGATAGTTTACCAAGCATTATATATTCATGATTACTGATTTGAGTGTAAGAATGCCTTACCAAGCATTTATCTACAAGGAACTTCATTTACCTGGGGGAAGGTGTGAATCAGTGTGAGAACAAGAGGTAGGCAAGGCCCAGGCCTGGGTCAGTGTGGACCAGAGACAACTGCGGGTCAGTGAAGGTCGGACAGGGTTGGACAGGGCCAAGTCTAGGCCAGCGTGAGGAGGGATGGCCCAATGGTCCGTGGGTCACTGGAAGGAAAACGAGGTGGGCCAGGGGTAATTCTCTGCCACTGAGCTAGAAGGGATGGGCAAGAAGAAGGTTTGGGTCAGTAAGAGGACGTCTGATGGGGCCCATGTAGAAACAATAGACATATAGCCCTGCTTTACACTTTAGCAATCTATATCCATAGATCCTCCATCCCCCAGCAAACGCGATCCCCAGCAAATATGGCACTAAGTACATGCACACAGTAATGACTCGACAAACATTAAGCAACCATCCTCACAACCTAGTTTGTAAATTGTACTCCAAATGACATACAACCATCTAAAACCACAATCCCCAGGCACGAACGAGTGACACTTTCTCCTCTCAGTTCTGAACACTCCTCATCTCTATAAGACTACAAACGTGGATTTAACTTGCCACAGGACCCGTCATGCCTGATGTAGATTCCATACTGAAGACACTGAACAATTACTCCCTAATTTTCCTGCACTCAGTTCAAATAGCCAGACACACAGCATCACCACACTTCTTGACCTGTGGCCCATCCTGATGGACGTGTCAAGCTTCCTGTGCGCTGAGAGAGTTCTTAAGAAGGAGTTTCTGTGGCAGGAATTTATGTCTAAGGCTGGCATGGCTCTTCATACGACTGTCTGTTTGTTTACCTTTATCTCCAATACTTTGCGTCTTCCTTGCCTGCTCGTCGAAGACTCTGAGCGAGAAGAAATGTGATCACCAAGGGCAAATTCCTCCCACCCACCACTCCACGTCTCCTCACTCCCTGTACCAGGGCAGCTGCTACAGCCACACGCTCTCCCGCTGGCTCGAGAAATTAGTTGACAGTTACTGGGAATTCCTTTTTCGCTTCTAGGGACTTTTAGTGTTTTCTCGGAATCACCGATTTTACTGCTTCCTCCCTTAGATAGAATATGTAAATTCTCGATAGGTTTTGGTATTTGCTACTTATGAACATGCATATTATTCTTCCTCTGTCCGTAAGTAACAAATACCAAATCCTAACGAGATCTTATAAAAGGCGATCGTTCAGCGGTCGGCTTCGTATTTTCGAGCCTGTGTTCCCAGGCGTCGGCTGCATGAAGCTTTCCAATGGAAGTGCGTGTGGACGACTCTCGACAATCTACCAGTGCTTGCAGGAAGATCAGACAGACATTCTTTTGATCGAAAGCGTACTTGATCGCTATGAGCGCCACCCTAATATCTACAGAGCTGTTTCGTGTGTGTATGTGAATAATGACACTGGCAGGAAATATCTGTTTCCCCGTCTCTTTTAAGAGAAGAGAGGGTGAGACAGTCATAGCGAGACAGAAGAAGCTCATACTTAAAATCTACCGGACAGTAATGCCTCTTACTGTATGGTTGCTGCTGAGTGTGACAGTAATAAAACTCGACCAAATAATTCCTTGAAATCCTGAAACTGGGAATTCTTCCATGGCTGAGAAACATTCACCACACCTCCAGCGCTACTGTGGCTACTCGGCACACGTCACTCCAACTGACTATATTGGATTTCGAGCCCGGCTCAAGTGCAGTGACTTTCCAAATAACATTTTCCCCAACAGCATCCTGGTCAGTGCAGATAGGCATGAGCGGGGCTTTGAAGTTGTCCAGCTGGACATATTTTCCTTCATCCAGTTCCTCACGTCTTGCACTTTAAGAGGAAATGTATACGGCTGTACTTTGCAACAAAGCAAGAGAAATTATCAAGCCTTAACGCATGACTGATGATTATCTTCGCAGTCTTATCCATTTGAGAATTCAGTCTTGAGACTGAGGTCATTTAGATCTAGAGAGAAGAAAGTCAAAATATGTGCAAATATACGAAGACAGCCTGAGGCTTTCAGCGCCCGCCTGCGGGAGATCCCAGCTCTTAGCGCTGATGAAATGGTTCATTGCAGGTAATGCAGACCCATGAGTCTTATCTAATGAGGCTTTTTATAATACTGGTAACGCGAGATGTGGACGGGGGACGAAGCCTGAGTTGCCTGCTGGGTTGAGAGCCGTCCGAACGCTATTGTTCTGGTGGCTCACATGCGCGTTAATATACCTGATCCCTGACTGGAGTGATGGCTTGATTTTTCCTCTGTGGTATGAGGGTAGTTTTGTTGGTATGTTTGTAAAGTAGATACTCCAAACAATTGTAGTTTGATGATAGGTGAATTCAATATATCGAAAAGAACCGTAATCTGTAATCAAATGTGTACGTAATTACTTATTTATAATTACCTATTTTGTACTGCATGGGGAGGGAGTTTTACACTCGTACGGTCCATCTCTTGAACATTCTCTACTGTCATACAACTCATATCTAAGTATACTCTCTGCCTGCATTAAACATGTGTGTGTGTGTGTGTGTGCCTCTGTGTCTGTATGTTTCTATGAATGTATTTACGCATGCGCAACTGTTTTAAGTATGTGTGTGTGTGTGTGTGTGTGTGTGTAATTCCTGTTTTTTTATTATAAGGAGACGGTTTTACCCTTGCTGCCCCCTCTCTTAAAATCGTTTTTTCATCCTTTCTACTAATGCACATACATACACCCTAGCTTGCACCTAGGTACCCAGTTATCGACGATTCCCATACGAGAGGACAAACAGCTGGGTTTGCTCTGAGCCGACTGCCCTGTCCAGGATTCAAACCCTGGTCCGGCAGACTGGCGAGTCGCAATACCTCCCAGTGCACAAGGGATTACATGCTTGTGCATGTAGGGAAGGACTGGAGTTTTATATTCGTATAACTTTTCTTTTGTATCGTATTCCGTCTTCAATTTCTTTATGTTACTACTTCTTACTTAGCTTACTCTACTCATCCACTGTATTTTCTTCCTTGAAATGTGTTTCCTTGCGCCTTGCTCGCCTCCCTGTGGTGCCCTTATGTTCAACAGTTCTTTCCCTGTCTCATGCAATTGTTGAGTGTTGATTCAGTCAAATTAACTGAGGAAACCTAAGAAGTTATAACCAGTTCTCCACTTGTCTTTCTTTTTCCAATGTGGGCAAGTCCCTTACTGATGGCCTTTTCCTGTAGCTTGGATTTTTTATCTGTGATGATATTCTGGCAGCCTTCCTCAGGACCTTCTCCAGCAAATCTGTATGGTCCCCAACGAAAGATGGTTAGTTTAGCTGGGACAGCAAAGTGGTTTCAGAACTAAAACAACGAAAGCGAAAAAGTGATGAAAACTGCAAAGGACCCGTAACTAAACCGAGTGAAAATCGAAACCCTTTAAGAAGTGAAACTTTTTAAGTGTCTCGAAAGTGTTATATCTTCCAACAGAAGTGAAGACTAAAGTTGTTTGGGGCTAGGTAGTCTATCAAAAAGGAGGAAAGGCTAATGAAAACAGTAAGCTTGACTCCCGAAGCTGAAAATCAAGGAATACTAAAGAGCTTGATATGGAGCGTACCTCTGTACAGGGTAAAGACATGGACCATGAAGGATAAAGCTGGAAAGCTTCGATATGTGGACCTGGAGGAACATCAAGGCATCAAAGAAATTTTGCCTAAGGAGTGGAAGACATTATTCACATCAGTAGCTAGAAAACAACAGGTCTGGATGGGATATGTACTGCCAGGGGGACACACCTGCTAAGAGGTTTAACAGGGCGAAGATAATGAGGGTAAAAGACCACGAGGAAGAGATGGTGTTAATCTAAGCCTGATGACTTGAAGGCCAAGAAAAGTTGTCGGAACATGAGGAAGAAAAAGGCTGAGAAGACAGTAGTTTTGGCTCGAGTTACGTTCGTGAAACTGAATCTGGTGACAGGCAGAACTCTAGAGGAAGACTTCTAACTCCATCATAGAACTTCTGAAGACTCGCATTACATGACCACTTTCCTACGAAACCATATTACTTACACTTGGGGAGTTTCCCCCCTTCTTGTGAAGAAAGAAAATTTTTTTTCCCCACCTTATATTCTCCAAGAAGTCAACTCACTCTGTCTGTCAGGAATAGTATCATGCAATTTAGTAAATCTTTTTCTGATGTCTTTCTTTATATTTCTTCAGGATATTGGATTTCCAGTTGAGAACTGTTCCTGTTGCAAGATTCTGCAGGTCCCATACAATGATTGCAGGTATAATCGGCCTCATGTTTGGTCTCTCTCACTCCCTTGATCGAGAATTCATATCACGACTCCAGTGAAAGAACACCTCATGTGTTTTGTACAGTCTTTATGGAAGCAGTGCAATATAAATAAATTCCAGGCTCTCCATAAGGATTTACATCCTTTACAAGTATAGTTATGGTATTTTATGAGCTCAAAAATCTTAACGATCTCTCCTCTATCCTGCCTTGGACGTAACATGTGTTTGACGATGGATATACTTTGACTTAATATTCATCTTTTAATATTAGGCATTAATATCAGCAGGTTTCTCCTCTAAGTCCTTTAGCCTGCAGAACGTTTTATAGACAATTCGCTGGTCTCTTCTTTTTACTCTCCTAACTTAATTTCTCATCCAACATATTTCTTCATGCTTATGAATTTCCTCCAATATTTGCTTTCTGACTGCGCAGGACTTCTAATATTCTTAAACAGAAGTTACATTACACATCTCCTGTTACCCTGGAGACCCTTAGACACGGTCTACCAAGAGCCACTCCCTGGATGTGGTCTTCCACACCACCTACCCTAGAGAGCCGAGGTATCTGACACCACGAGAAGCCGCCTCACGTCACCCGTAATGAAATCTCATATATACCACAGCAGGGCTCTTGTTCGCCACAACTGAAGTCTGAAAACACTCACCATCACTCTTCCAAGGCCAAATCGTCTTGACAAAAAAATAAGTCAAATCTTGTCTTTTTTTTCTTTATCTTCAGTCAATAAGATTCATCACAACGATAGATTTTGGTGATGATTCCTCATAATCACAACGGTAAAATTTTGTGGTGGTGACTCGCCATCACAATGGCAAAATCTTATTATTACTCATCGTTACAACTGTCAACTTTTGTGATGATTACAATAAAGTTTTGTCATGATTACTCATCATCACAAAGGTAAACTGTTAATAATGATTACTCATTACCGCATCGATAATCACTCAGCCAGCCGCTGGGATGCCTAATGAAAAAGTTCACAGCATAACTTCAGTGCTTATATTTGTCATTAATTGGATCTTTGATCTTATGAATGGTATATTCACTTACGGTGTGTGTGTGTAAGTGTGTGTGTGTGTGTGTGTGTGTGTGTGTGTGTGTGTGTGTGTGTGTGTGTGTGTGTGTGTG
>JAYMFT010254096.1:0-10863 GCA_038088735.1 Panulirus argus
TATATATATATGTGTGTGTGTGTGTGTGTGTGTAATAAATCTTTTCATTTCTCTGTAAAGAGAGTAAACACTGGTATTGTCCCGCCACTCAAAACACGTATATTGGCCTATTCTTATTCTGAAAATACATAAATTCCTTGCACATACTACATTCCTACCTAATGAATCCCAGCCGTTAATTACTATCATTATCAAAAAAATATCTTTACATCCCTTTTCATTACTTCCCTTTTTTGTAAAGTTCCTGCTTCCGTCCCCTGCCTTCTCCGTCCCATGTGGGAATACTCTCCCCTTATCCAAACCACTTAATCGATTCGATAACTTGCAAGTCATAATAAGCTCCCTTCTCCCCTTATGGTTTTTACGGAAGGTAATGGCAGTGTTGTCATCCTCTTTCCATGACTCAGATCCGCCAGTTCTGGCACCATTCTCGTTGCGTATCACAGCCGTCTGTCTGTCTGTCTACAGGCCTCATAACTTACAGAGTTCCGCAGACGTATGCCGAATTCAGTTCGAGGTCAAACACGGTGTATTTACTTTTTTAAACTTATCAGCAGTCAGGAACATGACTGACTACTGTTGTTTTTGTTTCCTTTCAGTGCATAAAGTGCTCTAAAATTCTTCCTTAATGTGTTTAAGAAAAGATTACATGCTTTAGCACGGATATCCCATGAAGTGTCATGTAATATGATTACTGTAAACTCTTCCAGGCTAATACAGAGTTCAATTCAGGTCTCCTAAATTTCCTTTCACATTCTTAGAACAGGAGATTTACTTTAGTGTCTATGATTAATGATGATGTCTATGAATAAATGTATATAAATACACATGCATAATAAACATCGTCCTGAAAACAATACAACACATTCCTTGTAGAAAAGAAATCTTTGATTAGGACAAAAACGTAACGCACTTTGACCAGTTGGTCTGGGACGATAACCAACAGAGGAACCAACTCAGGGTCTCCAGCTGGGGCGTTCGCTGTGATTTCACTCTGTTGCCCCGCGCGTTTACTGTCAACAGCCAGTGCATGCTGGCATGAACCCTGGGCAGACGTGTCTCACCTTTTCTCAAACTGGAATGTGACACGCGAGGATCAGTTTGGCTGGAAACGTGGAAAGGTATCAAATCACATCGAAAAAGAATGTCAAGCTTCAGAATGTCCAACTCTGCTTCCGCCGCATCTTGAAGTTCGGCTACCACGTCCAAAACCGCACAGTCCACCCATCCATGTATATTTCTTTAGCCTAATGCTTACCCTGTCCTTGATTCGGCGTTTTCCTATGGCGGAATTAACATAAAGCCGTATATGCCTCGACCTGCGCTGACGTGACCTTATAGAAATACACTTAATCTTTTTCAAGTAATCCAAGTCGAGAGGTTTGGTTTAAAGACTCTTACCTCCTCTAATTAACAGAAAGTGATGATATCCGCCGCATTCATCTCATGAATAACTCAAGAACGAGAGGCGTGTCGGCCGACCTCCTCCTCATCTTCAACCCTCTTCAAGATTGGAGTGAACTCCCGGGAGGCGTGGCTGCCAACCACGTGACGATATCTACATAATGTTAAAGAAGTTCCTCTATGCTGATTCTGTCAGCCGATGTACCCATCTCAGTCAAGTTCTTTGTGATGACGGCCCAGAGGGCCCGTGTAGACTCCACTACCTAACGGACCACGTCCGATGCAGATACCTTTCCATATGTCGATGGCTCCACTCAAGGACAACAGTTCCCATCAAGGACAGGCCTTAAATGATGTACAAAGATTTGGGGGACTGAGAAGTAAGGAGAAAAGACGAGAAATAATCTATGAGTTTCGGGAAGAATTCCTAACATTCTTTACCCAAAGGTTCACAATGTTTCTAACATTTGCAGATATTGTCCAGAGCAGCTTCAAGCCTTCCATGTTTACTGCGTTATTTCTCATTCTTTTTCTGGCATCTGATGAAGCTTGAGGGAGCTCTTTCCCCAACCCCCACCCCCGGAGACGCATCTCCTCCGCCGGGCAATACCTTCCTGTACTTCTCTAACTGGGCTGAGCGCCACCCCAGCCTCTCATTACCATTACCGCTCCGGTATTACTCACCTGGAGAGCATTACATGAAATGGAACACGGTAATCCATTACCCTGATTTGCAACCTGTGTAATGGTGGGGAGAAAACAGACTGAGAGCAATGAAAGCAGGAGTAAATCAAGCTACATTAAATCTTATCTTAGACAATCATGAAGCCTTCATATTCAGTAAATTAAGACACGAATGATAACCACAAATGCAACCATCATTCTTCCCGAGTAATATCACCCGATGAGGCGTGAACAGCTTGGATCATTCTGAGTCAAGAGGATTTCAATTATTCATTTACTGTGAAAGATCTGACCCATCAGTACGGCAGGGAAAAAACTCATTATCTAAAACGTGTTATTTGTTCCCTGTGGGTGGAGAGCGAAGTGAAGGCAGGAGACTCGGTATGAGGCGAAACTGAGGGATGAGAAGGTTGGAGGTTATGGGTAATAGAGAAAAGATTGTTGAGGGTTACGGTGAGAAGGGAAAGAGGATGTGGAATTCAGGGGTTAGGAAGGAGAGGCTGGTGTGGAGGGTAGGGGCAAGTGAAGGAAAAAGGGGTGTGGAAGTTACAGGCAAGAGAGGAGAGAGGGAGTAGAGACGGTAGAGTATACAGAATAAAGAAAGCAGGGAAGACAAGAATTAAGAGAAAAATATATAACGGGGCCCAAAATACTAAAATGGTGAAGCGGGTAGAACTACCAGTATGTCCAAGAGGATTGTGGTCGACTCGCACGACCTCCATTCCACTCTTCAACTCCATCCGACCAGAGCGTGAAACGTCATGGCTGGAATATTAACGTGGAACAGCTTGGCACGACAGCACACACTGTGAATCCTTCCCCCCCCAAAAAAAAAAGGGGGGGGGAAGGTTTTCCTGTCCATTACCACAACCTCAGCCCGACCCCCAAACATACCCCATGAAGTTCCTCTCCCTAAGCCATCATGTTGCCAGATCACCTTCGTCTGGACCAACAGGTAATCACCTCCCATTAGACCAAAAAGTAATAACCCACGATGATTACCATTACACAAACTTCTCTTATCTAGAAGTCCTCATGGTATCATAAATGTATTCCATCTCCTACCAACGTCTTTCCAGTAACATTAATGACCTCCAGAACCAATACAGAAGCCCTTCCAGACTTTACTAGGCCCCATGAGAACCACTGAGACTTCCATTAATATTAAAGTCTTTTCAACCATTCATTAATAATGTTATCCTTTTGCCCTTCCAGAAACACAGAAACCTTCCTTCCACCCGTTCATTAATGTTATAAACCTTCCAGCCGTTCATAAATATTACATTATTTTAGCCTTCCATTCATGTCATATTCTTCTAATACTAATACAAAACTTAAGACTTCCATTACTAATGCAGAACTTCCAGCCTTCCAATACATCTTCCAGCGCTTGTGATATCACTAAAGAACTCCCAGCCTTGCAACATTATCACAGAACTGAAAGACTTCCATCATTGCTAGAGAAATTCTAACCTTCAAACTTTACTACTGAACCTGAAGCCTTCCAGCATTACTACAAAACTTCTAACTTTCCAACATTACTACAAAACGTCTACCCTTTCAGCATTACTAAAAAACTTCCACTCTTCCTGTTTCACTTTGGATTTTCCAATATTACAGCAGAATTTCCAGCCTTCTAATAATATTATAGAACTTCCACCTTTTCAGAAACATTATGGTCCTCCCAACCTTCCACTATTACATTAGAACGCTCAGCCTTCCAGCATAACTTTAAAACTTCCAGTCTTCCAGAATTATTACACTAATATCACCCTTCCAATATCACTTCAGAACTTCTAGTCTTCCAGAAATATACAGTCCTACCGGCTTCCCAATAGAGAGTATTACAAACTTTCCAGTATCCAGATAACATTAAAGCTCCACTTGCCTTCCAGCACCAGTAGCAATCAAGTTCTCAGAACCATTTAAATTGTTTCAGCCTCCACGAAAGTTTAGAGTCCTTCCTATCCTCTTGCGATATTGAGGTCCTTTCAGCTTTCCAAAATCCCGAAAGGTGTTTCAGGATCCATTACTAATGAAGTCCTTCCAAAATCAAAGAATTCGGTCCAGGATTCAATACCTATGAAGACTTTCCAGCATTCCAAAATCACAAAAGCCGTTCCAGGATCCACTACAACTGAAATCCTTCTAGCCTTCCAAAGCCACAAAAGTCTTTCCAGGATCCATTACTACTGAAGTCCTTCCAGCCTTCCAGAATCACAGAAGTCTTTCCAGGATCCATTACTACTGAAGTCCGTCCAAGTCTTCAAATACCGCTGAAGTTTACCGAGCAATGCTTTTAATGGCGGGGCGTAGAAACACTTGGTAATATTGCGAGCATAAAACTGGAAAGTGATATGTAAGGAATTTCCCTTGGGACGGCTGTTAGGAGGGTGTCAGTAGGCCAGTGGGGAAAGTTGAAGAGGATGTGTTGGTCAGGGAGTGAGGGAGACGGGAAGGGAGAGCGGATATGACAGAGGGTGAGCGAAGACAAGGGGGGGGGAGAGGACGGATGGAAAAGAATAGAGAAAGGGTAGAGGAAAGGGAGGGAGAGAAGAAGAAGAGAATATCACATTTTCTTTGGAAAAACAGTTTTCTAATCAAAACTATATCACAACAACAGTAAAGCTTTCAGACACAACTTGGCCCTTCACAGCTTGACTTACTGGACCAGCTGCACCCATGTCCAGCTGTCCAACAGCACGAATGCTGCAGCAGCTGTACATCATCAGGGGTGCTGCGACAGCTTTTACATCAGCACAGTTGCTGCAGCAGTTACGTATCTCAGGGAGGCTCGTACCGTGAGTGAAGCAATAATGACTCAACCTAACACAATCGAGGATGACGTGAGGCTGTTACGATGTCCATAACCCATACCAAGGAGGGCCGCCGTCACACCGTAATAAGTGACGCTGTGACGGTGGCAGTGACCTAACTGGTACAGCGAAAATCCTCCTTCCTAACTCCGTCATACTACACCAGGTGTACGTGATGTCACCATCTGAAACGCTTCAATTAACTCGACCATGACGATAGCAAATCTAGTACTGAATACGGGGAAACCAACTACATCTAGTTTACATGGAATCAACATGTAGTTTAACTTGAATCTTAAATAACCTTTCATTCGTTTTACTCCGAATCTAGAATAAAGTCCAACCAGTTGATTATGTAAACTAGTTTTGTATCCTGCTTTCCTTTGGATTTACATTAAGAACGAGTTTCGTTACGTTTACACTAAGGGGAATAGTGAGTTTTCCTTCGAATTTTCAATCAGCTGAACCTGAGCTGTTTCGAATTTACCTGAATTTGTGTTTCGGATCTATTACCTACCTCAGACTATATGCCTAAGGTTCCAGTTTTTCCATAGAAGACTAAAGGCGTACCATGGCCACTGCCTGACAGTACCTGGTAGGCTTGACTAATCACAGACTTGGTGCCAATTCTGATACCACGGAACACCGTACTTTTATTTATTCTGATCCAATGACGAGGGTACGACCTCTTGAGCACGACGGTATGACCCTCTGGCGGCAAGACGGGAAGACCTTTGAGCACAACGGAATGACCTTTGGGTAAGAAGGTCTGGCCCATGACCCGTCCATTTAAGGTCAGATCAAAGACCAGGTCATCATCATATCTAAAGGTTGTGTTGTTGAGCTGTGTCAAATGACTTTCAAATCACATTCTTTTTTTTCATCCAAGAATTTCAGTATAAACCACAACTGTGTCTTGTGACGTGTCAAATTCAAAACGGAAATAAAAAAAATGACTCGGTAGAAATGCTCTGATAAATCCCTGATCACTGTCGCTCATTCTAAGTGCGTTGATATAATCCAAGCCACACAGTCTACTTCACAGTGAATCCCGGAAAAAAAAGAGAGAGAAAGAAAAAAGCGACAGTTACTACGTAATTACACGTTACTTCCTTTATATTACTTCTCAAAAAACGGAGAGGATTTTCATAAACCTTCCTACGTCAAATGGGAACCTGGCACTAAAATTCTACTCCTTAGTAAAGAGGTTGAGTAAAGCAATACTTGCTCCCCCAACAGCACCTGAAATGTCCGACTGCTGTGTACGCTTATCTGTAAGCGGTCACTCGGTCATGTAGAGGGAGGAACCTTAACGCCTGGTCCTTCAGCTAGACAGAGGGAGCAACCCTCATTCCTGGTCGTTTACCTATATAGAGGGACCAACCCTCATGCCTGGTCGCTGAACTATATAGAAGGAGCAAAAGAGACGGTGAATGAGTAAGACAGAGGAAAAAAGTGGAAGTAGCAGGAGAAGGAAGCAGGAGAGAACATCAGGAGGTGGAAGCAGAAGTAAGCAGGAGGCAGGAAGGGCGTTATTATTCCGGGTCTTCTCCTGCTGGGACAAAAGTGCATATCGCTGGCGTGGAGGCGGACGGCCGGCGACGGCGCTGACGGGGGCGTGGGCGACGTGCTTGTGGGGGGCGGGAGGGGTAGCTGGAGCTTTGTGCTGGGGGGATAGGGGGTAGTGGTTCTGGGGTAGGCTTTGATAGCAGGGTGGAGGGAAGGCGGGGGGGGGGGAGGAAGAAGGAGAAAGAAGAAGAAGAAGAAGACGAAAGAAGAGGCGCAAGAAGCCTGGAAGGAAGGAAATGTGTCTGCGGATGCAGGAGACGAGAGACCCTCTGGATACACAAGTGCCTGACGATGGGGACAGCTGACGACCACAACCACCACACGGCTGACGCGTCAGCACTTCCCCACCTCCGCCACGCCCACTGATCCCTACCAACGCTGTCAGGTGACACCACCGGAGACTCGAATATTCAGCGGCTCCCTCCTCTCTCTCTCTCTCTCTCTCTCTCTCTCTATATATATATATATATATATATATATATATATATATGCAGCTCCTCTCCCCTCCCCCTCCTCCTGCTAATGTGGAGGGAGCTCAAAGTGGGCCCAGGGGTGAATACTAGGTCAAAGTCATGTAGGCCACACATTTGCAACTGTAATGACGCACTTTCGGGAAGAGAGAGAGAGAGAGAGAGAGAGAGAGAGAGAGAGAGAGAGAGAACCGTGTGTGCCGGACCAGTGCACTGGGCGGTGGCTTCAACTAATTTACGTACATTTCACTTCCATGGAAATCATACGAAAAAAACAATCGGGACATTCTGTAAACGCCTGGAAAAAATTCTGTAAATACAGATCACATTTACGTAACCAAATCTCTTACGGTAACCATCTTCTGGAAGTTACAGTTCTTTAAAATGCCATAAAACATAAAGATGACGTGGATGGCTCAAGAAGCTTTCGGGCTGTGGTCTCAATAACACGATATTTACGAGGGGACGTAAAAGGTGTCATTCCGGACAACGTTACGACCGTTTACAATTAACCGTAACTTGCATCCGCCACAGTGACGTCGGGATCACGTGATATAACATCGAACGCGATCGTAAAAGACGTCGTAAGCACGAGAGCCAATCAGCCAGCAGGATTCGATCCCCAGGGATGATTGGAAAGTATGAGAGGCGTATGCGGCGACCATTAACCATTACCAGTTCACAACCGAGAAGAAATGTAAGAAAGAGTTCTGTTGTCATCCCCCGCACTCGGCTGTTCAGATGTTTCTTGAGTCTGTCTCATGAATGGCACTTGGACTTCAGCCAAGAATTTTTTTTTCTCTCTTTTTCGCAAAAATACATCTCTTGCTACTCCAATCCGCCTTACATACTGGAGACAGACAGACCCTGGAAACACATGAGATTTATCTTAAGGATCGCCCGCTATACGTAGCCTGACGGATGAGGTCAATAATAAGGTGGTACGCGGGAGGCAAGCGATGGCGCGTCTGAGACCAGACCAGTTGGTCATCGTCCAGCCCCTGGTGCTGCCCTTGCAGGCTACTGTCTCACATAAAACGATTATGGAGGAGGGATATACATACCTTGTGGGGTTCCACGTTGCGGCAACATGGCCTCGTTGCACGCGTTTCAATGGATCTTCTGGTACGGATTTCATCCACACTATAGCTCTTCCAATGCATGTTTCACCTATAACATGGCCCCATGCAGTACGTGTTTCATGCACTTGGTTCTTCCGATAAATTCCACCCCTAAGTTTCCTTGTGGTCACGTTTCCTAACTTCCTCCTCCAAGGCTGGGCCTTGAGCTCGACAAGACCACGCTCGGACACGACACCCTTGGTCTTCGTTAGGTTAAAGGCCATGCACGTCATATAAACACACTGGCCGAATCGTCGTGGATACGAAGCGTACAAATAAGTTCCAGATGTTAACATAATCATAATTACTGAACACGATTACGTTAAAAACCCAAAAGCTGTAAGGGATCTCTGACGACTTCCTGAAAAAGACAAAAAATCAAAATGTGTTTTAGGCGGACCGGCCAAACATTTGAGTGTTTATCACTGACCTTCTTCTCTTCCGCAAACATACATCTGCAGTGGCCTACTGGGCTGTTGCTTAAGGCGCTTACGAAAACTTTAATAAATAATAAAAAAAATAATAATAAAGATAATAATAATAATAATAATAATAATAATAACAATGATAATGATAATGATAATAATAATAATAATAATAATAATAATAATAATAACAAAAAACAATAATAAAGCGCAAAAGAAAAATGAGTTTAACAAACTAAATAGCAGAAATGATGCCACATACTACAAATATATACACTAATAATGACAACAATAATAAGTATAAAAAATATCTAAAAGAAAAACCACAAAAACGAAAGCGCATTCCGACTCAATTTGTTTGGGACTGGTCCGGACACGTAAATGAAAATTAATATACCAAATCCAATAAACGAAACACGGAAATAAAGAAGTTTTATTTTCACTCGCCTAGAGTATGAATAAATGAATAAATAAAACGGATAGTTGTCAAAGCAGAAAATCTGATCATCATTTTTGAATCCACGAATCATACAAACAAATTTGTATGACTGTAGGAAGATGAGTATGATACAGGATAATACTTATACTCTCGTTTCCTCCGTCTTTACACTTGGTTTTACCATCATCCGCCCCGATGTGTAAATCTTTTACGTATGACTGGTAAATAAACGAACATTCCAAAGAATAAAGAGATTCGTTAAGAGTCTACAAATGATTATATTATACCGGCCAGAAAGTATGAGAATTCAATAATGCTTCACAGTCTAATGTCCAGGAATAATTATACATTCCATGGAGCACTATTCCTAAACCCTATAACGCCTGGTATTCATATATTCCCGGGATGATGAAGATAATACCAGTGGCATGTGTGGAGGCTTCCTTAATATATCAAAATCTAATAACTTGAGCTTCGAAGGAACATCATAAACTTCTACCGCCTAGTAAAACACTAGTACATTATCCTTTACTCAAAGATGCTTAATGATTTCTCAAGGACTTATACATAATTGAAACGTAATCTTGTGTTATACGAAGTGATGAAATCTCTTAAAAGATAAGTTAATTCTTGATGATCACAATTTACTGGGAGTATAATAATTTGTTCCAGGCTTTGGCAGTAAGGCAAGATCACAGTACATTCCAGGACTGCCTTTCATGCCTGGGTGCCGGGTCTTCAACATTCCAGGCACGCGTAGAACCCGCATTAAACATTCTCCTTCCTCTATAAGCCGGCCCGACCTTCTATCTTCCTTACACGCAAGTTCCAGACCGCTTGGAGGCTGGTCTTCATGCCCAGGGTTTGCCCAGCAGTGTGACTGACTCTCAGTTCAAGAGAGAGAGAATTTTCCATCTCACACGACGTAGTTCTTAGAGCCAAGGACGCCTCGCCTTCCTTTAGCCGCCAATGGAGTTACTATTATCGACACAGTTTTGCTTACAACTATTTGCAATGAAATCCCGGAGGAAATCAACACCAAAACTGGAGGATTTCTCGAATTCTTTTTGCTACACATTACTTTCCTCCCTCCCCACCAGATTCACGTCATAGTGAGGAGTGTCCGCTTCCACCAGGTGGGTGGTAAACAAAAAGAGAAACCTGGGTTGCGCGTGACGTAATCATGTCCAATGCTTTATTCATGTCAGTTATGTAGCTGAACTCTCCTCATCCAACAATAAGCATCATTTCTTGCCATCTCGACAATGGCAGGTTACCTCGCCATGTCGTGAAGGAGAGAGGGGGAACTCTACATCCCAGTAACTTGCGTTCCTCCCCACCTAATCCCAGGGGAGTCCAAGCCTTGCGGCTACAGAGACTTGAGACACCAACTGTGGCAATGGACACGCAGGA
Source organism: Panulirus argus (assembly GCA_038088735.1). NCBI lineage: Eukaryota > Metazoa > Arthropoda > Malacostraca > Decapoda > Palinuridae > Panulirus > Panulirus argus. The sequence continues at coordinate 10,342 of JAYMFT010254096.1, forward strand.
GCGGCCAGAAGATTCCTGGGAGTTGACAGGCGACCATCGTAAGCTGAGGCTCTTACTGTGTCCACCTCTGGCGTGGCCAGAAAGGCGATCCATGGAGAGCGAACTCAGCAGTGGGGTTAATGTAAGATGTAACAGGTTATAACAACATGTCTCTACCTGGTGAAACAACCTAAACTGAAACGCGAATTTACATTACTGTGAAACAGAAAATGACGCGTCTACCTGCAACATCACTTTATCCACCAGCTTCTTGAGCACGCCGGGGTGACCCTTGGGTATGATGACGTGACCTTTGACCTGTACCTTAAGGGTCGTACCGTCTTTCTTACTCCATTTCCTTCTCCCCTCGTCAGTGCTTCCCTCTTTCTCCCCTCGTCAGCGTCTCCCTCCTTCTCCCCCCTTCGTTAGTGCCTCCCTCCTTCTCCCCTCGTCAGTGCCTCCCTCCTTCTCCCCTCGTCAGCGTCTCCCTCCTTCTCCCCCCTTCGTTAGTGCCTCCCTCCTTCTCCCCTCGTCAGTGCCTCC
>JAYMFT010254107.1:0-10863 GCA_038088735.1 Panulirus argus
TACATCCCATTCCTCACCCACTCCCCTCACTTCACTTGCTCTCACCTTTTGCCATTCTACACTCACTCTCTCCTGATGTTTCTTCACACAGGTCTCCTTTCGAAGCTCACTCACTCTCACCACTCTCTTCTCCTCAACATTCTCTATTTTTTTTTTGAAACCTCTACAAATCTTCACCTTCACCTCCACAAGGTAGTGATCAGACATCCCACCATCTGCCCCCTCATCACATTAACATCCAAAAGTCTCTCTTTTGCATGCCTATCAATTAATACATAGTCCAATATTGCCCATTAATGATCTCTTCTACTCACATATGTATACTTGTGAATATCCCTCTTTTTTGACCAAGTATTCCCAATCACTAGTCTTTTTTCAGAACACAAATCCATGAGCTCTTCACTATTTCCATTCACAACACTGAATACTCCAAGTGCACCAGTTATACCCTCAACTGCCACATTTCTCACCTTCGCATTTAAATCTCCCACTACTAATACCCAGTCTCGTGCACCAAAACTACTGTCACACTCACTCAACTGCTCCCAAAACACTCGCCTCTTAAGATCCTTCTTCTCATGACCAGATTCCAGTGCCATCATATGGCATACAGGATCTCACAATGTCTTTATTAAGTAAACTAATAAAGTCCCTTGTATAAGATTTTACTTGATTCATATTGTACAGTGGAATTATCATTGTTCTAGTAAGAATAAAGAATGACCTTTCATCCACTGAAAGCTGTCAGTTTGAGGATGAAGATGAGAATAATGAGTTTTCTGGATCTAAAGATAAATAAAAGCCAAAACTTTCTTTTTATTGTTGTTTACCATAATGTCTGATATACCAAATTCTGCTTATTTTTTGGAAAAGAAATATCATGACCATGATTGTACCTGTAGTATTTCTGTATACTGGTAACAAGTGCTGTATGTGTTTCATTTGAAGAAATGCTTTGATTCATGTTTGTGCTATATGTTGTACAATGCCTGTTTTTATTTGAAGTAAGTTCCACTTGTATAGAAATAATGTTTTAAGTTTTGTTTATGTCTACTAAAGAAATATTATTTTCTTATATATATGGTCAGATGATATTTCCAAAATCTTTCCTGCTAATTAAGGGGTGCATCTAATACAGCAATGTGTCTTACATACTGCAATGGAACTTGTATATATATTTTCATACTTGATCACCATTTCCCACATTGGCAAGGTAGCACCAGGAAATAGACAAAGAAAGACATTCACTCACACTTATATATACATATATGCACATACTTGTACATATACATGAATACATACATACATATACATATATACACATGAACAAATTCATACTTGCTTTCCCTCATCCGTTTCCAATGTCACCTTGCCCCACAGGAAACAGCACAAGTGCATGAAGGAAAAGAAAAAAGATAACATGTATATTTTCATCTCCTCCCCAACACCCGATCATTGTCCCCTGCATCCGCTAGGTAGTGCCGGGAAACAGATGAAGAAAGGCCACATCTACTCACACTCATTCTCTTGCTGTCATCTGTAATGCACCAAAACCACAGCTTCCTATCCACATCCAGGCCCCACAGACCTTTCCATGGTTTAACCAAGATGTTTCACATGCCCTGGTTGAGTCCATTGACAGCACATCGACCCCGTTATATCACATCTTTCCAATTCACTCTATTCCATGTGCACCGTTCACCCTCCTGCATGTTCAAGCCCTGATCGCTCAAAATCTTTTTCACTCCATCCGTCCATCCGCAATTTGGTCACCTGGTTTTCCTTGCTCCCTCTCTTCAAACACGTTTATCCTCTTTGTCAACCTTTACTCTTTCATTCTCTACATATGTCCAAACCATTTCAACAAACCCTCTTCTGCTCTTTCAACCACACTTCTTATTTCTACACATCTCTCTTTCCCTTTCATTATTTACTCAATCAAACCACTTCATGCCACATGTTGTCCTCAGACATTTAATTTCCAACAAATCCACCCTGCTCTGTGCAACCCTATCTATAGCCCATGCCTTACAACCATATAATATTGTTGGAACTACTATTCCCTCAAACTTACCCATTTTTGCCCTCCAAGATAACATTCTCTCTTTCAACACATTCTTCATCACTCCTAAAACCTTTGCCCCTTCCCCCACACTATGACTCACTTCTACTTCCAGGGTTCCATTCACACTCCCAGATATCTAAAACACTTCACTTCCTCCAAATTTTCTCCATTCAAACTAACATCCCAACTAACTTGTCCCTCAACCCTGCTGAACCTAATATCCATACTTTTATTCACATTTACTCTCAACTTTCTCCTTTCACACACTCTCCCAAACTCAGTCACCAACTTCTGCAGTTTCTCTCCCAAATCAGCCACCAATGCTGTATCATCGGCACCCAACAACCTACTCATCTCTCAGACCCTTTTATCACCAACAGACTGCACACTCGCCCCTCTCTCCAAGACTCATGCATTCACCTCCCTCACTACCCCATCCATAAACAAATTAAACAACCATAGTGACATCACACACCCCTGCTGAAGACCGACCTTCACAGGGAACCAATCACTTTCCTCTCTTCCTACTCATACACATGCCTTACACCCTTGACTAAAATTTCTCTCTGCTTATAGCAACTTACCTCCCACACCATAGATTCTTAACACCCTCCACAAACCATCTCAGACATGTATGTTTTTCTGTGAAAGATTCCTGGTATTAACTAGGACCTAAAAGCACCTGCAGCCCATGGCTTGCATTACTTCCAGTAGCAGGGATATGTAGACTCCTGTGGAGTAAGAGGCTGTGTTGAGACCTATTATATATATTAGGTTACATTTGTTGCCTTAAACTTATTCAGTAAAACCTCTGTTACCTGAAATGCTTGGGGATTCATTTGTTTCTGATAAAAATTTCCAGTTATTCGAAATTCTTGAATAAATCAAATAAATCAGAAAGTGCAATATTTGAAAATATCTTATACAGAAGAAATATTACTATATGTAAGCAAGTGCCATTGTCAAAGTCCTTCACAAGTGCTGCCTTGGACTTGCCCTTAGCCAGTCTTTAGCACAACTCCATCTTATTTTTGAGATTTAAGACATTCCTCTTGTGCTTCATGCTGGATGTAGATAGCTTTGAGGAGCTGTCAGACAGTTGCTGACAATACTTGAAAGTAGTATCCAGGGTGCATGAAATACATGGATTTGCAAGATCAGCAGAGAACACCATACCAGAAAGCACATTAGAAGTAATAAACAATCACTAACACCACAAAACACCAGATGGTGAGTACATTAATCGATGTGGCATGATGCGCACTTGATTTGAAATGTTTTTACTATCTTTTTCATTTTTCAGTTTGTTTTTAGATAATCAAGGCTTGCTAACCGAAATTTGTAATCATACGTTGTCTTGATTTACTGACAACTGAGGTTTTACTATATATATATGTACATATTTTTTCATACATTCTTGCTGTTTTCTGTCTTAGAGAGATAACGCAGGGACACACAAAGAAAGGCCTCATTCACTCACATTGTCAAACTCTAACTGTCATTTGTAATGCACCAAAAGCACCACCTCCTATTCACAACCAGGCCCCACAGACCTTTCCATGGTTTAATCTGGCTGCATCATATGCCCTGGATCACTCCTTTGACCTGCACATTGCCCTACATATACCATATAATTCCAATTCATCTATATGTTGCACACCTTTCAACCTTCTGCATATTTTGGCCGTGATTACTCAAAATCTTTTTCACACTATCTTTCCATATCCAATTTGGTCTTCCCCTTCCCCCTCTGCTTCTGACACATATCCTCTTTGCCAACCTCTTTTCACTCATTCTTTCCATGTGTCCAAACCACTTCAGCACACCCTTTTCAACTCTTTCAGCCACTTTTTTCGTGTTACCACACCTTTCTCTTACCTTTTAATCACTTACTTGATCAAACCACAACACACTACACATTGTCTTCAAATACTTCATTTCCATTACACCCACCATCCTTTGTACATTCTCATCTATAGCCCATGCACACATCCATACAGCATTGTTGGAACTACTTTAACTACAAACATACCAGTTTTTGCCCTCTCAGAGAACATCTCTTTCCACTCATTCCCCAGTGCTTCCACAATCTTTGCCCCTTACCCACCAAATGACACTTCTGCTTCCCTGGTTCCGTCTGCTACCGTGTTCACCCCCAGGAATCTAAGACACTTCACGTCCCCCAAAGTTTCTCCATTCAAATTTGCACACACACACACACACACACACACACACACACATATGTATTTTTATTTTCACACTTGATCGCTGTTTCCAGCGTTAGCAAGGTATCACTAGGCCACATTTGCTCACTTCCATTCACTAGCTGTCATGTGTAATGCACTGAACATATATATTCTCACTGCTAGAGGCAGTGAGAAGTTTTTATTAAGGGTGTAAGGCTTGTATAATAGTAGGAAGGGAGGAGAGTGAGTGGTTCCAAATGAAATTGTTTTGTCTGTGGGAGAGATGTGTTGGTGTCATCATGGTTGACCATTATGTTTGTGGATGGAGTGGTGAGGGAAGTTATGTAAGTCTTAGAGAGAGGGGTACGTATGCAGTCTCTGGGGGATGAGACGGCCTGGGAAGTGAGTCATTTGTTGTTTGCTGATGATACAGCTTTGGTGGCAGTTTCAAGCATAATACTGCAGAAGTTGGTAATTTATTTGGAAGAGTGTCTGAAAGGAGAAAGTTGAGAGTGAATGTGAATAAAAGCAAGGTTATTAAGTTCAACAAGGTTGAGGGCAGGTTAGTTGGGGTGTGAGTTTGAATGGAGAAAAATTGGAGAAAGTGAAGTGTTTTAGATATTTGGGAGTGAACATGGCAGTGAATGGAACCATGGAAGCTGAAGTGAGTCATTGGGTGGAGGAGGGGGAAAGGGTTCTGGGAGTAATGAAGAATGTGTGGATAGAGAGAAAGTCATCTCAGAGAGCAAAAATGGGAGTGTTTGAAGGTATAGTTGTTCCAACAATGGTATATGATTGCAAGGCATGGGCTCTAGATAGGATTGTGTGGAGGAGGGTGGATGTGTTGGAAATGAAATGTTTAAGGACAATATTTGGTTTGAGGTGTTTTGATCGAGTAAGTAATGAAAGGGTAAGAAAGATGTGTAGTAATAAAAAGTGTGTGGTTAAGAGAGCAGAAGAGGATGTATTGAAATAGTTAGGACATATGGAGAGAATGAGTGAGGAAAGGTTGACAAAGAGGATATATGTGTCAGAAGTGGAGGGAACAAGGAGAAGCGGGAGACCAAATTGGGGGTGGAGGGGTGGAGTGAAAAAGATTTTGAGCAATCAGGGCCTGAACATGCAGGAGGATGAATGACATGCACGGAATACAGTGAATTAGATTTATGTGGTATACTGGGTTCGACGTGCCATCAGTGGACTGAATCACGGCATGTCAGACACCAGGGGTAAACCATGGAAAGGTCTATAGGGCCTGGATGTGGATAGGGAGCTGTAATTTTGGTGCATTACACATGACAGCTGGAGAATGAGTGTGAACAGATGTGGGCTTTCTTTGTCTGTTTCCTGACGCTACCTCACTGACGCAGGAGGTGGTGATGCTGTTTCCTGTGGGCGGGATGGCACCAGGAATGGTTGAAGGCAAGTACGTATGAATATGTACATGTGTATATGGTTGATAGAGATGCTTTGTGGAAGATATTATATTGTTGTTTCTACTTTTCCTTCAAACACCAATTTTTGCCCACCCAGATAACATTTTCTCTTTCCATGCATTCTTCAGCTTAACCAGAACATTTGACCCCTCCCCCACCCTATGACTCGTTTCTTCTCCCATGGTTCCATTTGCTGCTTTGTCCACTCTCAGATATCTAAAACACTTCACCTCTTCCACTTTTTCTCCATTCAGACTCAAACCCAAACTAACCTCTTCCTCAGTGGGATGTGTGAGTGATGTTATGCATAATGGCAAAATGATTTAAGAATGATAAAGTATTTTTTATAGACTTTTGATTTTTATTTTTAATAAGTAATCCAATCAATACCAAATGCTACTGCAAATGTAGTTAGCTCAACTTAAGTGTTAAGGGATTTAAGAAGCTAGCAGTTTCTTAACTCAATGTCCATCATAGTTAAGTAATTTTGGCCAGGCATCAAAGATGATGTGAGTAAAAAAAGACTCTGGTATTCATCTTGCTCTCATTCTTTAAGTTACTACCTGAACTTAAATGATTTATTAGCTGATCCATCTCTTACAGCAGTGGGAAGCATGTCCAGTGTACCAGGTACTGGCTGTTTGCTCCTAATATGTTCTACTGTAGATCATGTTTATGAGGATAGATGTCCTAGATATTTTGTGTAAGAATGATTTCATATGTAAGATTCAGAAAAGCTTCCATCGATTGAATCAGGTCATTATCTCAAGTGCTCTCATTACCATAAAGAATTTTCTCCAGATCAACCCTCTTTTATTATTTTTTTATGAAAAACATTGAATGTTAACATTCAAGTGAATTTCTGAATGCATAAATAGAAATAACCCTATCAGGAATATTTAGTGAGTTTGTGATATGTATATGAGTAAAGAAAAAGTAATTTTTTTCTTTATTTTACCCAAGCTTCAAACTACTTATGGTTACTAGAGATTCTTAAAAACGTCATCCATATCATGGTATATGCATTGATGCTTTCAGTAGGTCAGGAGGTCAAGAGGAAGGTGCAAGGGTTGAAAAAGAGGGCAAATGAGAGCTGGGTAAGAGAGTATCATTAAACTTTAGGGAGAATAAAAAGATGTTTTGGAAGGAGGTAAATAACGTGCCTAAGACAAGAGAAAAAATGGAAATAGTGGTGAAGGGGGCAAGGGGGGAAGCGATAACTGGTAGTGATGGAGTGAGGAGGAGATGGAATGAGTGCTTTGAAGGATTGTTGAATATGTTTCATGATAGAGTGGCAGATGTAGGGTGCTTTCATCAGGGTGGTGTGCGAAGTTAGAGAGTCAGAGAGATTGGTTTGGTGAAAAGACAAGAGGCAGTGAAAGCCTTGCAAAAGATGAAATCCAGCAAGGTGGTGGTATTGGATGGTATTGCAGTTGAATTTATTAAGAAAGGGGTTGACTATGTTGTTAACTGGTTGTTAAGAATATTCAGTGTATAGGTGGATCATAGTGAAGTGCCTGAGGATTGGTGGAATGCATGTCTAGTGCCATTGTTCAAAGGCAAAGGGTATGATTGTGAGTGTTCTGGAAAATTGTATGGGAGGGTATTGAAATTAGAGGGTGAAGGCATGTACAGAGCATCAGATTAGGGAGGAGTGGTATGATTTTAGAATTGGTAGAGGATGTGTGGATCAGGTATTTAGTGTGAAGAATGTATGTGAGAAATACTTAGAAAAACAGATGGATTTGTAAGTAGCATTTATGAACCTGGAGAAGGCATATGATAAGGTTGACAGAGATGCTTTGTGGAAGGTCTTAAGAATATATGGTGTTGGAGGTAAGCAGCTAGAAGCAGTGAGAAATTTTTATCAAGGGTGTAAGGCAAGTGTACGAGTAGGAGGAGAGGAGAATAGTTGGTTCCCAGTGAAGGTCGGTCTGCAGCAGGGGTGTGTAATATCCCTGCGGTTGTTTAATTTGTTTATGGATGGATTGTTTAGGGAGGTAAATGCATGAGTTTTGGAGAGAGGGGCGAGTATGCAGTCTGTTGGGGATGAGAGGGCCTGGAAAGTGAGTCAGTTGTTCAGTGGTGATACAGCACTGGTGGCTGATTTGAGTGAGAAACTGTGGAAGTTGGTGACTGAGTTTGGAAAAGTTTGTGAAGGGGAAAGTTGAGAGTAAATGTGAATAAGAGCAAGGATGAGGGACATGTTAGTTGGGATGTAAGTTTGAATGGACAAAAATTGGAGAAAGTGAAGTGCTTTAGATATCTGGGAGTGGACTTGGCAGTGAATGGAACCATGGAAGCGGAAGTGAGTCATGTGGTAAGGGAGGGGGCGAAGGTTCTGGGAGCAATGAAGAATGTGTGGAAGGAGAGAATGCTGTCTCGGAGAGCAAAAATGGGTATATTTGAAGGAATAGTAGTTCCAACAATGAAATGTTTAAGGATGATTTGTGGTGTGATGTGGTTTGATCAAGTAAGTAATGTAAGGGTAAGAGAGATGCGTGGTAATAAAAAGAGTATGGTCGAGACAGCAGAAGAGAATGTGTTGAGATGGCTTGGACATATGATGAGAATGAGTGAGGAAAGGTTGACAAGGAGGGTATATGTGTCAGAGTTGGAGGGAACAAGGAGAAGGGGGAGACCAAATTGGAGTTGGAATGACGGAGCAAAAAAGATTTTGAGCAGTTGGAGCCTGAACATCCAGGAGGGTGAAAGGCGTCCACAGAATAGAGTGAATTGGAACAATGTGGTATACTGGGGTCAACGTGTTGTCAGTGGACTGAACCAGGGCATGTGAAATGTCAGGGTTAAACCATGGAAAGGTCTGTGGGGCCTGGATATGGATAGAGAGCTGTGGTTTCAATGTATTACACATGACAGCTATAGACTGGGTATGAGCAGATATGGGCATTTTTCATCTGTTTCTTGGCACTACCTCGCTGAAGCAGGGGTAGTGATGCTGTTTCTTGAGGGGTAGGGTGGCACCAGGAATGAATGAAGGCAAGCAAGTATGAATATGTACATGTGTATATATGTGTATGCATGTGTATGTATATTTATGTATATATGTATATGTATGTACTGTGCATATATGTGCATGCTGCATGCATGTGTATATGAGTGGATTGGTTTTTCCTTGTCTGTTTCCTGGCACAACCTCGCTGACGCAGGAAACTGCGATCATCCATAATAAATATTTTCAGAATTTGATATCTGTTCCTTGTGTGCTTCATTAGGTTTCCCTTATCATTGGTATGTTGGGGTTGTACTTTTAGCAGGTTTTGTTATGTGTTCAGCATGTTTACATCAGTTAGTTCATTTTCATGTATTTCCAAGAGTGCATTTGTGTTTATGAACATTAGATGAAGAGGGGTCATAATTGTTACTCAGGGTTGGAAGTTTAGAAGGAAATTCTTTATCTTTATTGTAAATGCCTCTTGTTGCTTTATAGCAGAATGGTTGACAAAGAACTACCATAAACTGAAAAATGAAAATTTGTAAGGATAAAGAAAAAAAAAGCAGACACATAGCATTATACAGATGACAGTGCAAGGAGATGTACTAGAAAATGATGTTTGGGAAATATGATAATTAAAATAGTACTTTTTATATGTGTGTAACAGATTAGTGACTGTTATGACTATTTGCTGCAACATGAATTTTCCTCTTTACAAAACTATACCTTCCTCTCAGGGATGCACCCATTGTGGGCTAGGGCCAAGCATTCCCAATACTGATTTCCTTTTTTCACAGATTTTCAAGAGATGTTGGTGAGATTGAGTTATTGTTTAAAAGAAAGAGGGTCCTTACCTGGAAATCACTTGCTGCTTATCCTCAAATTTGTGATGTTATTATCCATTCACTAAGCCTTGACTTCTCAACAGTAAGTACATGGTAAATTTTTACATAATTTTAGGACCATTCTTAGATATATTTAGGTTTTTTTTAGGAAATTTATGGTGTTAGAGTGTTATAACAAATGCTTAATCACACTCATGGATCAGATTTGGGTGTAGCAAGAGGTTAATATAGATTACATATACATTAGGTCCAATACTTCCTGTAGTAACCATGACTAATTATTCAGTTATTTTTATCAAAAGCCATCATGACATTGTATGTACAGTTTTGTATTCAAAAAGTTTAGTGATTGTGTGAGCCCTACAATTGCATCTTGAATGATGATTTGCTGAGAAGTTGAGCCCAACTAAAATTGAATTAGCCATGGAGATGCAGACATTTGATATTATTTCCATAAAATATAATCATGTTAATTCAAAGAGCTGTAACATTAGCTTAAAACAAAGTTTAGTTTATTCTGATTTAAATAGCAGTCAGTAGGTGTAGTAAATGACATTAGACAGTGACTTCTATTTGAAATTTCTCAAAAGATGATTAAAGAACACACTTAGGAATGCTGTTTTTGTGTGTACCTTCACCTAAGGAAAATACAGCTTTCATGCTTACATGACATGTAAAAAATTTATGACTTTAAAGAGGTGATTGGACATGGAAAGACATTTCACATGGTGTATTATTTCAGATGGTGTTTTTCACATGCTAGAGAGAGGGCATGATAGGAAAAGCAAGAAAGGGGGAATAAACCATAACTATTGTCCTTGATAGACTTCCTGGGCTAACTTTTTTGATCATATATATGGTTTGGAAACATCTTGGGAGTGAAATCAGGGGTTGTTGAGAGGACAAGAGCTAAGGAACGAGTAGCATTACTCTGAAGTAGGAATTGTAGGAGTGTGTGATAGAGTATAAGGAAGTAAATTCCATAAAGTAAATTCCAGATTGATGTGCGTAAAACTGAAAGTGGTTGGTGAGAGATGGGTGATCATTAGTGCTTATGCACCTGGTCATGAGGAGAAAGATCTTGAGAGGCAAGTGTTTAGGGAGCAGCTGAGTGAGTGTGTCAGCAGTTTTGGTGCGCGAGACCAGGTATTAGTGATGGGTGATTTAAATGCGAAGGTGAGTAATGTGGCAGTTGAGGGTGTGATTGGTGCACATGGGGTATTCAGTGTTGCAAATGGAAATGGTGAAGAACTCGTAGATTTGTGTGCTGAAAAAAGACTAGCGATTGGGAATACCTAGTTTAAAAAGAGGGATATTCACAAGTATACATATGTGAGTAGAAGAGATGGTCAACGGGCAGTATTGGATTATGTGT
>JAYMFT010254118.1:0-10863 GCA_038088735.1 Panulirus argus
GAGAGAGAGAGAGAGAGAGAGAGAGAGAGAGAGAGAGAGAGAGAGAGAGAGAGAGAGAGTGTGTGTGTGTGTGTTTCGAAATAAACCCAGAGATATATCTCTTCCCTTGAAGTCTACACAAGTTTTGTATCAGGCATTTCCTGCAATCCTCCCTCTCTGAGGCGAGCATTTAGCCTGACTTCCACGTCTACCCCGGGGCGGGGTCTGGAACCCCATCATTACCTTAGTTTAAACAAGATCTGAAGCGCAAGACATGTTGACTGCCTTCGCTACAAATCCCAGTTTTGGAATCTAACAAGAAGGGATTTAAAGTATTCCTGTCTACAAGTACGAGGCGAAGAAAACATCCACTGTATCGTTCCCGATATCACTGCATATTTCCGGGTATCATTTATATTCAACACAACCGGCGTTACCGGACTCCGCCTGCTTGAGGTTACACCGCGAATGAAAAAGGGTCACCTTCAGCGAAGGTGCGTCGCTGGGAGTACAACTACTCTCGTCAACGAATCTCGTACTCTAAGGGAGTCCATCACTTCCCTGCTACTGGGAGAAGCGCATCTGCGGGATCTCCTGGAAATAGGGAGTCCTTAGAATAACTCCAAGACCTTTTCAAGAAGGGTGTCCTGGGGCAATAATGAACGGGTATAACGCAACACAATATACCTATCATACTGCCAAATATACTGACGAATATATACCAGATATACTGGCTATGATATACACGCTATTCTTCACCCAGGTAAAGCTAATGAACTGGATGTGTGTTCACGCGGTATCACGGCATTCGACCCTATTCGTAAATCCGGGCCTGTTTCGGCAGACGACACTCACTTGTGCACCTGCCCACGGGATAAGCCGGGTTCCCACACTCAGGTGTTCACTCAACTCTAAACCACAGATAAGGTGGCGCGCACGCGCACACGCACGGACGCGCGCGCGCGCACACACACACTAGAAAGACCCGGACATTCATGGAACTAAAACCATCTGAATTTTCATCATCACCCTCCTCCAGTACTGACGAAGACTGGCTATCTTTCTCCCTTCCCTCTGCTTTCTACCTCTCTCCCTCCATCCTTCCCCCCCCCCCCGTTCCTATGTCTCTCCCTCTTTGATGTCTTTGTCCCTCCCTCTAGCTTTATCTCCTTCCTTTTCTGCCATCTGTCAACAGACTCCATCCAACTGCTCTCCCGTAGTCCCAGCCAGGAAAGCAGGTACCTCTCTCACCATCTACCCACCCTTGCCTTTCCCACACCATCTCGCTAGTATGCTCCATCTTGATAACCTTCCCTCACCCACTCTCCTACCTCACCTCTCCCTCTCTCTTCTCCATCCTTTTATCTCTCGTGGATCTTGCCAACTCACACATTCCAACTAATTAGCACAATGCGTAATTACTTGGCAATTATAACCCTCAGTGAGAACTCTAGATTCAAGCTAATTACTCAGATTCTCAATTATGTTTCACGGGCTGAACTACACTGCGTCGTCTCCAGTGGCGACTTTACACCGGCCCTCCACGCAAGACTTGGCTCGCTTCCTCCCCCAACGGAACGACAGAATGACGACGGAAGATCGTTTATCTCAGTATTTCACCTCACTGCTGGCGGGCGGACGTGACAGTAGCGCCGCTAGGCGGATGGGGCGGAGGCGGCGGCGGACGGTATGTGATTACACTTGGACGGACGCCCGCTCGACTTCTTCCCCAGCGAGACGGTCCGATCCTTGGGCACGGCGGCGGCGTGACTTCTTGGTCGTACCCTTAATTAAGGGTCAGGTCGGAGGTCATCACGCCATTATACCGTCGTGCTCAAGGGTCGTAACCGGTCACGTTTCAAGACGACGCTATCATTCGCATGGCCAAACGAGCCCAATATTGAACGAGAGCTAAAACGAGTCTTCCTTCATCCAAACGTCGTGTTTCACAACAATAAGAAAACAACCACAACCACAACTACAACTGCAACAACTACTACAACAACAACTGCTAAAACAACTACGACAACAACTACAACCGCAACAGCAACTATAACTACAACTGCGACAACTACAACAGCAACCACAACTGCAACAACGACAACTACACAGCAACAACTACAACTGCAACAACAATTACAAATTACAACAACAACTACAACTACAATAACAACTACAACTGCAACAACAACTACAACAACGACAGCGGGTTCCATGATCCTCCCCTCCCCCCTCCCTCCCTCCCGGAACCCAACCCAAGCCGATGAGGCAATATTCAGACTCGCTTTGTCCTCACCTCCCTGGGGAGTGGATCCCATGTTGCTGTTTCTCCTGATGACCGCAAGTGGTGTGCAAGTCGTCCTTCGCTGTGCTGTGAGGTTAGCACACGACAGGCCAGCCTCCACAAGCCCTCTCTGTGTTGCGAGCTTACAACACGACAGGCTAATCCCCCACCAGCCCTCCCTGTGTTGAGAGCTTACCACACGACATGCCAGTCCCCACCAGCCCTCAGCTGTGCTATGAGTTCACCACACACTAAAGCTTCCCCTCCCTCCCCCCCCCACCCCCACCCCTGTCGGTCTTCCAGCGCTACGCGACCCGATCTCTCGTCACCACACAGCCAGCAAAACAAAGCCAGTTAAAGGCCACTCCACACCTGCCTCGGCCCCCCCACCACCGCCACCGACGGACAGTACCGCTACCTTCGCGTCCACCGCGGCCAGGCCTCGTCAGGCTGAGGAACAACAAACAGGTGGAGTAAAACTGACGGCTTGACGGAGGTCTTTTTATTGTCTCGCGGGCGCGGGTTAAGGTCGCCCAGATTACACCACAGTTATCGTACCGACGACTGCAACGCCGGAGGTGTGACTGTGTGATGCTTTACCATCAAAACACTGACTGGAACGGTCTGCAGTTACTCTGTGTGTGTGTGTGTGTGTCCTTGTAGCTCAAGGCGAGGTAGAGACAGCTAGGAGCACACGGGTCAGCCCCCTCAAAACACAGGGTGAGACGGGCGGGTCTCCCTGCGTCACAGGTCGACACCACACTCCCTCTGACACTCACTCGACATTCCTCTCTCTCTCTCTCTCTCTCTCTCTCTCTCTCTCTCTCTGCCTGCCCACACGAGCATAATGCTTGAACCTGTCTTCATCCCTTAAATACGATGAGACGACCTAACTCCCTTAGGGCGGCAAATCCGACCCACTTACGGAATGACGACTTGGCCGCCTTTGGACACGACTGTCTACTGACTCCCTGAACTCGACGACTTTTACACCACCGAGCACGACGACCTTATCCCGAGGACATCACGACCTTATAGACCCTTTAAGGGACGACCTCATCCCTTGAGTGGAGACACCCATCCCTCACCCCCTGTGTACCCGTGTGGGGTGGGGTTGGGGGGTGGGGGTCATCCAGCACCCCAGATCATCCCTCCTCCCCCCCTTCCACAACCCCCATCCCCCCCACCCCAACCCCCTACGACAATCAGGACAGTTCTCGCCTGTGGTAATTACCTAACTCAAAGTTTACGGCGAAGTTCCGAGGAGGACACCCGCTGTAGAAGGGGACCCGCCAGCAGCTATCCTCCCTCCCAACACGATCAGCTAAGGAATCAAGCATCCTTTAGCCTTATACGAGTTTGAATTAGCTAACCAAGTTCTAACTCAGCTAACCTCACGTTAGCTTTGTCTGCGCTAAACATGACCTCGTTTTGTTAACAGCTATGTTCAAGAAACATGTCAGCTATGTTACTCATACCATAGCTGGAGCCAGAGAGAACCTGGCTCTCTTAGGTTCAGTGAACTGCATGGCATCCGGACAATGGGAGGTGGAGGAGGAGGAGGAGGAGGAGCCTTGCTGTCCGCCCTGGGAATGGCTCCCTTCAGCGCGGCGCCCCGGCCAAAGTATTCACACTTGTCCCAGGACGAGAGACCAGTGGAATTTACGGCCTTACTCGCCCCCTCCAACCCCCTTTTTTTCCCCCAGGACGAGCGTCCTTCTTTTCCCAGAGCAGACGACTCTCGGTATTGAGTCTTGGGCTCGGCGACCGGGTCCGGACGAGGCGAAATCCACGCAACACCGACAGCGAAAGAGAAGGAAAATGTGATCATCATAACGAATGAATTACAGAGCGCGTAAAGAAATAGCAACACAGACACACACACACACTCTCCTTCATAGTGTGTGTGTGTGTGTGTGTGTGTGTGGTATTCGTGACGTTCTGTACTTTTTACAACAATTCGTTCATTATGAGAAGAGATGCCCAAGAACTCTCCCAACTCTCACAACAACTCTCTCTCTCTCTCTCTCTCTCTCTCTCTCTCTCTCTCCCTGCTACACAATCCGGACCGGTGTAATTAGAGTTTCCTCCGTAACACAACACTTGAATAAAGTTCTTGGATTTGAATGTGAATTAGTCTCGGGAAGTGAGCTCACTAAATCCAGAACTTGCAGCGGACTCTGAACGTATACTTAGCCCTGACCTCTTCTGTCTCGCCTCTCCTGTCTCGCAAGCACTCCCACTTTCCATGGAAGCTCACGAACTGTCTCATACAGTCTCGTCCTTGGACCTCCGACATCACTCATGACTACGAAGCGTCTCTCAGGGTCCCTGTTGGGTCTCTCAAAGAACTGTAGAGTCTCTCAGGGACCTGTAAGGTCTCTCAAGAAACCTGTAGGTCTCTCAAGATCCAATAGAGATTTTTCAAGATCTTAAATGATCTCTCATAGCCATAATGGTTTCTCAGGGACTTGCAGGATCTCTTCGGTGCTGTAGGGTCTCTCAGCGTCGCGTAAGCTTTCTCGGGATCCTTTAGGGTCTCTTAGGGTCCCGTAAGGTCTCTCAGGATTCTGAAAAATTTGTAAGGGTTCTGCAGGGTCTCTCAGAAGCACTAGTATTTCTTATAGTTCTATAGGATCTCTCAGAGCTACCAGGGTCTTCAAAGAGTCCTGAAACGTCTCTCATGGTCCTGTTGGATTTCATTGGATCCTCTAAGGTCTCTCCTGGTCCTCTAGGGTCTCTCAGTTTCTTACAGTTTCGTTATTCCCTACAAATTACAAATTGTCTCTAGATCCATGCAGCCATGCAACGCCTCTCAGGGCTATTCAACGTCTCTAAGGTTACGTAGGGTCTCTTAGGGTTACTCCTCGTCTCTAGGGCTACGTAGAGCCTCTCAGGCCTACAGCACTTATCCATAGCCACGTACTGTCTCTCAGGGCCAATCGAATACTGGCTACGTAGCCAGTATTCCCCAGAGCTACGGATGTTTCTTTATAGTCACGTAGCGTGGCATTTCTCTGTAGTCGGGTCGCGTTCCTGTGGGATTCAGGAACGTATCTCGAGGTCACGCCACGTTCCTCCGGGATCAAAGGGCGTGTCTCGTGGTCAGACCGAGTTCGTCAGGGTTCAAGGCGTGACTCGAAGTCAGACCGCGTTCCTCGGGGCTCAAGGGGTGTACCTTGAGCTCAAACCGCGTTCCCTGGGGCTCAAGGAGCGTTCATCGAAGGACCAAGGTGTGCATGTCGAGGTCACACCGCGTTCCTCGGACTTCAAGGAGCGTCATCAGAGGCCACAGGACTTACCAAAAAGAGTCCTCAGGGCTGCTGTGAACGCCAGGCTAACGAAGTTCCGTCGAGTCCCTGCACCACGTATGTTCAGCTGAACCCTGACCTATGATATTTAGGAACTTGCTTCAACGCTGAGGGCATAAAGTGACTCACGTGGTGAAGTCCTCCTCTGAGTGTCTCCTGCAGCAGATGTTCTTCTCTCCAGCCTCTTCTTACACGACAGGAATTCCCTTCGGACGAGGCAAAAGCTGTCTTTAAGCGTGTATACTTAATGCCGCTGTAGGCGAGTCCGTGGTAGGCGAGGGATCACTGTACATCACTCACTGAAGATACGTCCCAGTTATTCTCTTCCCATCCTCTCCGGTATCATTCCCTGAGACCCTGCCACCGTTTCCTCCGAGTGGGTTCTGCCATTGTCTTCTATAACACTTTCCACGATTACAACGGGTCTGGCCTTCAAGAGTTCTTATGTACCGGATTTATCGCACCAGTTCCTGTGTCACACCACATGCCCTCAATACGTCTACATCACACTACGTCTCTTCAAAGACGTATCTTCATCATCTCCTTTTACGACACTTCCAGGACCTTGAGAGTCTATATTCAATTCCAGTATTCTTTCTCTGGTGTGTTTACGATCTTTTTTTGTTTTTTTCCAGGAGACTTGTCGAAGCCTTGACCCGGCGAATCCGTCATCCGCTGGAGTCTAATTCGGCCTCTGTACCCGCGCCATGGCCTCTGGTCTCTCTCTGTCTCCGTAGTCTGGCCTCTGTATCAGCACCAGCCTTGGTTGGGGCTCAGCCAGCCAGGTCGCAGCTCCTGTTTTCCTGGAACGGACTAACCCCCGCCATCCATCCATCCATCCATCCATCCTTCAACCTCGAACCCATGTTCTACAGCAGTCCTCCAGCTTTGCAAGTTTCCCAGGAAATCACACTGGGAAGAGAGAGAGAGAGAGAAAGAGAAAGGAAATACTAATCTAACTGTATCAGAACGATCATTCAAGTGAGGAGCCACCATCGCCGAGGCTCGTCGAAGCAGCGAGAGGGAATCGAACTCCGAGTGACTGAAGGTGGAACACGGGTGGACAAACCCCACGTTCTTGCTTTCAGAAGGTTCCTGCTGTTGGGCAGAGCGGAGGAGACGTCGGTCGTGTTCTGGGGGTCGCTGAGGGAAGAGAGATCCAACGGTGTGGGGGATTCTAAGCGCCAATTGTGGGTTCGAACCCTGCCGTAGAAAATGAATCTTCACCATCTCCGGCGGGCGGAGTGGGGGAATTTTATGACCCTATTCCGGAGTCTGGGGGAAAACTTCCCGAAAAATTACCCCAGATGAGACGCCCTTCTTATAGCTTCAGAGGCGAGACGACACCCACCCCACAAATCTCCCCACCTGCGCCTTTACTCAGACCGGTCTCTTTGGTAATAATTCACTTATATTCTAACTCCTTGATCCACACTGTGGCACTACCACTGGACGACTCTTAGCCACGACGGCAAGACCCTTGGGTATAAAAGTCAGGTCTGAACATCTGACTCAAGGGTCGTACCGTTGTGTCCACAGGTCACACCAGAAAATCAATTAGGATAAGATAATTTAACGATCGTTACTATCATTCTTGTCATTATGATTATTCTCATATTTGTTTGCCGTTTCCCGCGTTAGCGAAGTAGCGCCAGGAACAGAAGAAAAAAAAAAGGCCTCATTCACTCATTATTATTACTATTATTATCAACACAACAGTATATCTACAGGAGTTATCATAATTAGTCTTACTTTCAGTCATCGATTATCATTACCACGATTATCAAAAGTCTACCTCAAGCGGGTAATTCTTGTATGCAATTCCAATTACGCTCAGGTGTCTTCCTGGTTACCATAATGACTGCGGGCAACTTAAGGTCAAGTGGGAACTTACTTAAGGTCAAGTAGGAACAAGATTAATCACCAGCTACATACCTGTCGATCACCCGCTGTTTTTGCCCAGTTAAGGCGAGCAATTATAGCAGGAATCTATCTAAGGTTCTGCCTTCTTCATTGACACGTTATGGTAAAAACATCAGTTAACGACTCACTAGAGGGGTAATTGAAGCGGTGCCGCCCCAGGGAAGTACAGCCCTCTTGACTTACGGGCGTTGCAAGTGATGCCCGGAACTACCTGATAACCTTCCGAGATCAAGAGTACTGGTCTTACTTCCTGTCTCATTACGACGCAGCCGCCGGGCTGGGTTTAATATATCAAACTCTTGCTTCCATGCACCACCTACCTATGCTACTCTCATCTCTCTTCACTACACTCATTTCCGTCCTTTTATGAGGAAGAACAGGCTTCCACGAGGCCTCCTATCTCTACCTGTATCCCTGGCCATAATCAGAGATAAATGATAGATGACTGTTGTTTCCACACCAGAGCTTCAGAAAGGCAAGAAATTACAGGTAACATACCCATGGCTTACCTGTGACCTTTCCTGTTGTCTCATGAAGGTTAAAGGCTTCCTGTTACCTTGTTAATTGGTGGAACTCACCCAACACACCAGGTAAGGGCTGGCACTCACCCATAACACCAGGAAAGGCACACCAGGACCCCTAGGGAAGGCCCAAGCAAGGGCTGGTTCTTACCCACCAAACCAGGTAAGGCTCACCAGGACCCCAGGTAAGGCCCCGGTAAGGGCTGGCACTCACCCATAACACCAGGTAAGGCTCACCAGGACCCTCCCCCCCCCCTCACCAGGTAAGGGCTGCCTGGGGTTCTCAGGTGACGTAACACTGCCACCCGACTCGTGACCCAGGAAGTCAGGATTACCCCACCCTCGCCGTTGCGTGACTCGTGGGGGCACAGCCGGGGGTATGTGGGTGGGTAGGGGGCACGGACGGGCGTGTGGACGGGGGCGCGGGTAACCGTGTGGGCGGTGTGCGGGCGGACATGTGAACGAGAGGGAGTGTAGTCGTGTATGACCGCGCATGTGTGTACGCATGTGAAGGCGTATGTAGACGTAACTGTGTGTAACGCTCAGGGTGACTGTCATTAGGCGTGCGACCGTGTGTACCTGTGCACGTGTGAATATGTACGTGGGCGTATATGTGCATGTACGTGCAAGTGTGGACCTGAGGTGGTGCGAGAGAACACAAGAGGGCGGGTCTGGATGAGGGAATATTTAGCCTTGTAAGAGACGGAAGTCTAGGGATGTGGTGTGTATGTGTGTGTGTGGAATAACAAGTGATACGTCACGTTACATGATTACGCCAGCCTTGAAGGACAGGGAAATGCGTATCGTCACACACTTTACGACTGACGCACACTGACAGCACCGTATTCTAAGTGTGTGGGAAACAATGTCGGATGGGAAACACAACAGTCATGAGAGATATAACGATAAGAACGTGATAACAGACCGTTGAATTCAAACGAGTACAGAGGAATGAAAACAGCAACAGACCGCGGGGTCAGTAACAGACCAGTGGGTCCCCAAACAGACCACTAGGTCCTCAACTGACCACTGGGTCCCCAACAGACCATTCGGTCTTCAACAGACTATTGGGTCCTCAACAGACCACTGGATCTTCAACTGACATCTGGGTTCCCAACAGACCACTGGGTCCGCAACAGACCACTGGGTCCGCAACAGACCACTGGGTCCTCAACTGACCACTGCGTCCTCAACAGGTCACTGGGTCCTCAACAGAACACTGGGTCTCCAACAGACCACTAGGCCCTCAACTGACCACTGGGTCCCCATCAGACCACTGGATCCCCAGCAGACCACTAGGCCCTCAACAGACCACTGGGTCCTCAACTGACCACTGCGTCCTCAGCAGGACAATGGTTCTTCTCGAGTCTGTCCGTGCTCAATTGCCAGCCCCAAACTCCAGCCTTACATCTTTTCTCGTATTGTCTGCTCCCGGCGCTCACATGACAATGTCATCGATCGTTACCTACCTATGAATGCCACAGAACTGGCTAAACTCCTAAATGGTTCAGGTAATCTCAAAACGTGTCTTGTAATATCAGGAGTGTACAGGTAAAGACTTGTCCTATGATCAACCCATTTACTAAGGTAGACCTACATGGCCTCTGGCTGCCGTAGACGACATACTGATTGCTAAGATGGAAAACTGATTGAATGGGAAGAGAAAGATGTCGGGGTGGATCTGAGTGAGCGTTGCAGCTGTATTTACTTGGCAGCCATAACCACTTCCTTAAAACTTGCCTGTATAGTTTTCAGGGTTTCCTCCAGTCATCTATATGCAAATCTAATGTCTTCCTTTCCTATGTCTACTTTACCTCATTTCTGCAACCCCCGTGACTGCTACAGGAAATGAAGTGTTTCGTGCGGGCCCCTCTCGCCCGTCTCCTATTTAAGACTACCATCTTAAACATACAGCCCCGGGTCGGGATATACCAAAAATGCGATCGACAGCCCTTCCCACCCCAGAACTACTCACTGGATCATTTCATGTCAACTTGTTCCTTAACAATGAAAACGCACCGACGCTACTGTTAAGGTCAGACTAACTCGCTTGGACCTTGTTGGGTGTCTGTGTGTTGGTCTGTGTGTTGACGTAACTGTAAATCTAACTTAAAGACGGCTTAAAAGCCATGGTTGTGTCGGACCTTCCTCACGTGCGGTATTGTGGTTGAATCTGAGGTGCTAATTACGACGCCGGGCCATTCTAACCTTGGGCCGCGTCGTTTCGGGGGAACAAAAGAAGGAAAGAAAAACAAGAATTTGTTATACTCTATTTACAGTTTCGTCTCGCTCTCTGTTTAATGTTCCTGTTGCTCTTTGGGCGTCTGCTGCTTGTGTGCGTAGTCCATTTATGGAGGGGTGTTGTCTGCGGAGTCTGATCTCAGGGCGTCTCTCCGTTTGTTTCAGTTTCATTCCACGTCTTTGGGAAATATTACCACCGTTGGACGATCTAGTGGACAACAGGATACAACAGTACTGTTGTCAGCAGCGCTGGTTTGGACGATCTAGTGGACAACAGGACACAACAGTACTGTCGTCAGCAGCGCTGGTTGAGGAGAGGGAGTGGACAACAGGAAACAAAAGAGTACTGTTGTCAACATTACTGGCTGGGGCGAGTTAGCGGACAACAGGAAACTGTTGTCAGCTATACCTGTTTCAAGGATGTGACATCCCCGCCCCCCTCTCCCCCCCCCCCCAGGCATGTGTCTCTTGTTATATTCTAGTGTGATATATTGAGGGGGAGGGGTTGGTTGTGGTGGTCGGGGGTGAGGGAGAGGGGTGGAAGCAGTAGATAATGGAGGGGGGGAGGCGGAGGAGGAGGAGGAGGAGGAGGAGGAGCCTGGGG
>JAYMFT010254129.1:0-10862 GCA_038088735.1 Panulirus argus
ATGCTTCTGGTATTATTGTACAGGGGTACCTAGTGACAGCACTAGGATCCCAATTCCTCTATCAAGGAATAAAGTATCCAGTCAAAAGCTACTCTAAATATGCTACGAGCCAAAGTACAATATCAAGACAACTAGTAGGTTACATAACTTTGTCACTCAGTAATAGTCAGAGCTATCTGTTGTTATATACTAACAAAGATTTGCATGTTTTTTTCTGCAAAAGTGCCTACTAATTCTATTTAAGTTTCCAAGTTGCAAAGACAACATGAAATGCTATCTAAAGTGACAGGAACAAATCTAAAATATAAAAGTTATTCATTAATTTGGACAGTGCCTTATATGGCAAGAAAATAAGATTAGCAAGAAAAATTTTTACATTATATAGGTTGTAACTTTCAAATGACTACCACAAAACAATAAAGCACACTGCTTGCATATAACTTTTGCTTAACATTTCCTAGGTTAAATGACCCCAAAATTCTCATTCATAGCAAAACCTTACGTAATTTCTTTCATTTCCTAGGTTAAATGACCCCAAAATTCTCATTCATAGCAAAACCTTACGTAATTTCTTTAAGTATAAATAAATTACTGAATACATCTTTGGCACATCTTATTTCAAAAATCTTGAAAAAAGATCTCAAAGTGCTGTATTAACCCTTAAAAGGAAGTCAATCTCAAATGAGAACTTGGCCTAAGAAGCTGACCTCATATGGGAACCAATTTTTAAACTGGTTACCTTTGACTCAAGGCAAAATTATAATTATCAATACTTGTAGTGGCATCCCATGTATTGTTTCTAGACACTACAGCCTAAACTTTTTCCATATACTGGTCATCATATGTGGAGATGTCGAGGATGTCCATCCAAGCTCTGTGCTCTCTTGTTGTGTAGTAACATATGTAACATTACTTTCAAAGGGTAAAAAACTAATGACATAAAACCATCAATAATAATTTTCTGTGCCAAAACCAGTTACAAAAATACCACACAACTCCCTTGACATACCTAAATATACTGTACCTCACATGCCTGACTGCACAGCAGCAGTTAGAGAGAACAAAACATTCAGAAACAATGACTCAATAAGCTGAGCTGTGCATCATTTTAATTAAAAAGCTCATGAACAAGTTAACCAAAAGATCGAACCAGATATTTTTTCTTAATATTCTAAAACTTTCCCTGCAATGTGCTCAATTTCTCTATCAAAGAATAAAGTACTGAAACTGAAACTGAACTGTGTAAAAAAAATTATCTCTGTTGCATTACCGATAGGTTAATGTCATAACCTTACCATACATAAAACAGAAACAAGTACCTCTTCCGAATTGGTAAGAGGCTGGATTTCAGGAGCCTTCAAGACAAGAAGAAAAACCTATAACAACATTCTGGGCACACATTACCATACATAAAACAGAAACAAGTCCCTCTTCCATATGGATAAGAGGCTGGATTTCAGGGGCCTTCAAGACAAGAAGAAAAACCTATAACGACATTCTGGGCACACACTTCAAGACACAGTACTCTTTGCTTTCATCACCAATTATGACAGACAAAATTGCAGTTACAAAGCATGTAAAGATCTTTTACAGCCTGCAATGACAGTCAAGGACCTAAAAAGTGCAAGACAATAAATTTTAAGACTGTGCCTTCTTCAGCATAGACTGGGAGATCAATATCATAACTCACAAATGGAAAATCCCAGATGGCATGGTTACCAACTTGCACAAAAAAATAGTTCCCTGCGGGCTGAACAGGCATGGAGGATTCATAAAATATCATCAGTAAATCAAAAGATGCAATAAGTACAATGTGTGAAACTATCTAAGGCCTAAAATTGTTTAATGCACTATATACTGCCATTAGAAATAATATGAAATGTTGAATGGAGAAAATTTAAAAGGACTTAGGAAAGAACAGTATATAAAAAGCATACTAGGCCAATCAGGATGTACTGTTACGTAGGTCTATAGCACAAAGCCTCCAACATTCTGATTAAACAGACAGCAACCTGGTCTGAAACAAAGCTGTTGGAGGTTGAAGATTCTAAATACATCACACAATAAGGTAAAGTAGTTGCAGAAAAAATTAATGAACACCACAGGAGTAGAGTTGGTTATAGAAAGAAAAGTGTAAAAAGGTAAGAAGAGTCAATGGAGAAGACCCATTCACCGGTTTGCAGACTAACTTCGTGAGCGTTATCAGGCTGAACAATTTTGAGGAACCATCCCCACCTTCCGATCCCTCACCTGTGGCATCCCACATAACATAAAGATGGGACACTTGCGCTTCCTCATAAATAATATCAACACAACATAATTGTCTGCACTGACAGAAGCTCTACTGATTTTGTCGCCTTTCAGGAAGCTCTCAAAAGCTTCCACAACTGAAACAGCACTTACAAAACCCCATCACCCACAGCAAAACTGTAGTCATACACATCAGTATTACTTCCAACCCTATCACATACTTTAATGTCACACAAGGCCCCCATCCCCTCTAGGGTGTTCAGTACACCAAGCATCTCATCTGGAATACATCAGCACCATCATCATATTTAGCTATCATCTCTACATTCTTCATAGACTCAAGGCACTTAGATGCCCTGTACCTGATCCCAAAAACATCTGATGTCCAAGACTTTCAATCTTCCAATACCTACCTATGCTTCCCAAACAGATCTTGCTCTCTATACATTAAACACGACAAGGAACTACAAACAGTGCAGAAAGGGCTTGCAAGATGATTCTGAATACCTCATACAGATGCTCCCCAACTTACGATGGGGTTACATTCCAATAAACCCACCTATTTAATATCGTAAGTCAAAAATACATTTAATATGTACATTTAATACTGTACATCTAACCAACCAAACATCATAGCTTAGCCTAATCTACCTTAAACATTCTCAGAACACTTACATTAGCCTACAGTTGGACAAAATCATCTAATACAAAGCCTATTTTATAACAGTGTTGAATATCGCACCATCGTAAAATCGATAAATTGTAAGTCAGGGAGCATCTGTACACCACATATCAAGAAAAATTAAAAACAATGGTTCCCTCAGTTCTCTCCAATTATCATCTGGATCTCATCTAAAAGTCTATGATGAAGCTGCAACACCATACTCACCACCATCTCCTCCATTAGACATCCTATGATAATGAAGTGCAGTTTAACACCACAACCATATCCAGCTCATCTGAGTTCATGTACAATGTAAACAAAAGGTGATGAGATGCAACGGCAATGAAACCAGATACATTGAGATTATGTTTGAATAGAGAGGACCTACCAGGAGAGGAATGTTTTAGATATCTTTAAGTGGGTTTGGTAGTAGAAGGTAACATGGAAGGTGAAGTGGGTCACAGGGTGAGGAAGGGGGCTACAGTCTTGGGTGCACTGAAGAATGTGGAAGGAGAGGTCACTGTCTTTAAGGGCAAAAATGGATTTGTTCGATGGTATTGCAGCCCATCAACATTGTATGAGTGTAAGTTTTGAGCTCTTAGACAAAAGAACTGGAAAGGGTACACATAAAAGAAATAAAACATCAGAGGACAAGTGGTGTGAGGAGGGTTGATCATGTAAGGGATAACAAGTGTAAGAGAAAGGTGTGGTAGTAAGAGGAGTATAGAGAGAACAGAACAAAGTGTGATGAAACAGTCTGAACATATAGGGAGGATGAACAAAGAGATACTGACTAAAAGGATAAACAGTGTGTCATTAATGGAGGGAACAAGAAGCACTGGGATACTAAGACAGAGATGAAAGGATGGAGTGATAAAGGTTTTGAATTACTGAGATCTGAACTTTCTTGAGGGCGAGAGGGGTACCCTGGATAGAGAGTACTGGAGCGATACAGTATGTAGGGAGTTAAAGGCTATCAATAGGTGGAACTAAGGCACATAAAAAGGTAAGGGTCTGTCTGTGGATGAGGATTCTGGTTTCCATTCATTATACATGATAGACAGAGAGAGGATATGAACTAATGAGACCATTCTTTATCTGTTCCTGGCAATACCCCGCTGATGTGAGAAATGGTGAACAATGATAAAATATATATTTATAATTATTCAAAGACCCATAGCTAAGAGAGTCCTGGTGCTAATGTAAACCTTTATGTATTATGGTCGTTAGTAGTTTGTAGGAAGCCACTGACCATGAAGTTACATTATTAATATACGTCCCACCTGGGTATTGGGAGGGTTAGTGATGGCTGCGTAGTGAGCCAGCACTTCTGAGGGTTGTCAAATGGCACTCCTTTGTCCCAGGTAGCTGTCTTTTCTTTCTGCCTCATCCACATGTGGACTGTTAGTATTCTGTCTACAAACATAAAATCTCTTCTTATCACAAATAAAAATTGACACCATCTAACCCACACAACTCATTCTTCACAACTCTAAATTTTCCTGTGGTGAGCGCTTTGTGCTAGTCCTGCCTTTTGGCAAAATGGTAGGAGAAACAGATAGAAGTAGTGGGTAGGATAGGAACATTAGACAAGAGCTTTAGGTAGAAATATTAGGTAGAAGTAGTAGGTAGGAGCATTAGCTGGAACCATTAGGTAGAAGCAGTAGGTTGAAACATTAGACACGAATATTGGGTAGACACATCTAGGTAGAAATTGTTGGTAGAAACATTAGGTAGGGGCATCCAAAAACACTGGAGTTCAACAGTTATGGAGACTTTTGTTGTGGCCACCCCCTTTGAGGAAATTCACAAAGGGAACAGGCATCAGATATATGGATAGACAGTATAATTACCCAAAAGCATCTTTCCAAGAAGCAGTCCTGGTGTTACCCAAGGCATCATTCCTGAGGCTTCTGCAGGCCAAGGCTGCTGGGAACTGTGCATTGGCAGCTGATGATTATACAAGTTTGTTGGTTACCAAGGCAAACTGAGAATGTAAATTTGTTCAATAAAAAAAATAGTGAGTCAGCAGAACAATGATGAAATCCAATGTCACAGTGAGTGTGCTTCTTTCTTTACAGAAGTGCAGCTGCCATGATAATGCACTTTACTCGAAAATGACCCACAAAGTAGGCAATACGACACTCTTTAGAATTAGTTAATGTGATCCTGATCCTGAAGAATGCTGAGTGTCTAGTGTTAAGATGATGACCATAAAGGTGCAATAAAAATACAAAAAATCAACAAAAGCTATTCAGACCCATCCCTACTCCAAGGTGTCAGACTGCCAGTGGTTATCCAACACATATCTTTTAAGTCAGAAGCAACTTTTTTCACATAAAACACCTCAGCTGTAGAAAAGATATACACAGGAACAAAAATGGAAAAAAACACTCAACTACTGTACATACAACCTGTCCTTGATGCTAACATATAACATACCAGCAAAAGAAGGCCCCAGTATGACTACTGCTCTGCAGGAAGTAAATTACAGGAATCAGTGTGTGAGATCCAGGTTTCAACATTGTATCTAATGTCACCAGAGATACACATCAGGAAAATTGTAGAAGAGGTGATCTGTCTGCTGGCAAATATTAAAGCTGCATTCAAGTACCTGGTTACCAAAATAAATTCTAAATTTACCAAACACTAAGAAAAAATTTGATAAATTATTCACAGCACAGACCAGAATTGGATATTGCATCTCTGATATGGTCATCACACCTAAAGAAACACTACTGAGAAGGTCTAGAGAAGAGCATCCAAGATGATACCAGCATTAAGAGGATGGAGATTCACAAAAAGCTACACTACTGTCCATCTCTTAAAAAGACTTTGTTTGGAAAAGTCCAGGAGGGTGCACCTATGTCCTTCATAACAACTCTTGCCCACAATTACAGGGCATCACAAGCCCACAGCTTCAGTGCATATCCTACCCACAGTTGTGGTACATTTTCAGCCCACAGCTACTGTGTATCTCCAGCCCACATATATGGTGCATCTCTAGCCTACAGCTACAGGATGTAACCAGCCCACAGTTACATTACATTTCCAGTCCACACCTGCAATACATATCCAACCCACAACTACAGTACATAGCCAGCCCAGAGCTAAACTACATTTCCAACCCACAGCTACAGCACATGTCCAACCAACAGCTACAGTACATGAACCCACTGCTACAGTACATCTTAACCCACAACCACAGCACATGTCCAATCCACATGTAAAGTACATCTTAACCCACAACTACAATACATTTCCAACCCACAGCTGCAGTACATCTTAACCCACATGTACAGCACATGTCCAACCCACATGCATAGTACATTTTAACCCACAACTACACTACATTGCTAACCCACAGCTACAGTACATCTCTAACCCATAGCCTGAGCACATCTCCAACCCACAGCAACAGTACATCTCTAACCCATAGCTTGGGAACATCTCCAACCCATAGATGCAGTACATCTCTAACCCATAGCCTGAACACATCTCCCACCCACAGTGACAGTATATCTCTAACCCATAGCTTGAGCACATCTCCAATCCATAGATGCAGTGCATCTCCAACCCATAGCCTGAACACATCTCCAACCCACAGCTATAGTACATCTCTAACCCATAGCCTGAGTACATCTCCAACCCATAGCTGCATTACATCTCTAACCCATAGCATAAGCACATCTCCAACCTACAGATGCAAAACATCTTTAACCAATAGCTTGAGTACATCTCCAACCCACAGCTACAGTGTATCTCTAACTCATAGCTCGAGCACATCTCCAACCCACAGCTACTGTACATCTCTAACCCAAAGAAAGAGCACATCTCCAAACAACAGCTACAGTACATCTCTAACCCATACCCTGAGCACATCTCCAAACAACAGCTACTGTACATCTCTAACCCATAGCCTGAGCAAATCTCCAAACAACAGTTACAGTACATTTCTAACCCATAGCCTGAGCACATCTCCAAACAACAGTTACAGTACATCTCTAACCTATAGCCTGAGCACATCTCCAACCCACAGATGCAAAACACCTCTAACCAATAGCTTGAGTACATCTCCAACCTACAGTTGCAGTGTATCTCTAACTTGAGTACATCTCCAACCCACAGCTACAGTACATCTCTAACCCACAGACTGAGGACATCTCCAAACAACAACTACTGTACATCTCTAACCCATAGCCTGAGCACATCTCCAAACAACAGTTACAGTATATTTCTAACCCATAGCCTGAGCACATCTCCAAACAACAGTTACAGTACATCTCTAACCTATAGTCTGAGCACATCTCCAACCCACAGATGCAAAACACCTCTAACCAATAGCTTGAGTACATCTCTAACCCACAGTTGCAGTGTATCTCTAACTTGAGCACATCTCCAACCCACAGCTACAGTACATATCTAACCCACAGACTGAGGACATCTCCAAACAACAGCTACTGTACATCTCTAACCCATAGCCTGAGCACATCTCCAAACAACAGTTACAGTACATTTCTAACCCCTAGCCTGAGAACATCTCCAAACAACAACCACAGTACATCTCTAACCTATAGCCTGAGCACAACTCCAACCCACAGATACAGTACATCTCTAACCCATAGCTTGAACACATCAACCCACAGCTGCAGTGTATCTCTAACTCATAGCTTGAGCACATCTCCAACCCACAGCTACTGTACATCTCTAACCCATAGCCAGAGCACATCTCCAAACAATAGCTACAGTACATCTCTAACCCATAACCTGAGCACATCTCCAAACAACAGCTACTGTACATCTCTAACCCATAGCCTGAGCACATCTCCAAACAATAACTACAGTACATCTCTAACCCATAGCTTGAGCACATCTCCAACCCACAGCTACAGTACATCTCTAACCCATAGCTACAGTACATCTCTAACCCATAGCCTGAGCACATCTCCAACCCACAGCTACAGTACATCTCTAACCTGCAGCCTGAGGACATCTCCAACCCACAGCTACTGTACATCTAACCCATAGCCTGAGCACATCTCCAGCCTACAGCTACAATACATCTCTAACCAACAGCCTTTGCACATCTCCAACCCACAGCTACAGTACATCACTAACCCACAGCCTGAGCACATCTCCAATACACAGGTAAAATACATCTCTAACCCACAGCCTGAGCACATCTGCAACCCACAGCTACAGTACATCTCTAACCCATAGCCTGAGCACATCTCCAACCCACAACAACAGTACACCTCTAATCCATAGCCTGAGCACATCTCCAACCCACAGCTACAGTACATCTCTAACCCACAGCCTTAGCACATCTCCAACCCACAGCTACATTACATCTCTAACCCAGAGCTTCAGCACATCTCCAAACCACAGCTACAGTACATCTCTAACCCATACCTTGAGCTCATCTCCAACCCACAACAACAGCACATCTCTAACCCATAGCCTGAGCACATCTCCAACCCACAGCTACAGTGCATCTCTAACCTATACCCTGAGAACATCTCCAACCCACAGCTACAGTACATCTCTAACCCATAGCCTGAGCACATCTCCAACCCACAGCTACAGTACATCTCTAACCCACAGCCTGAGCACATCTCCAACCCACAGCTAAAGTACATCTCTAACCCATAGCCTGAGCACATCTCCAACCCACAGATGCAGTATACCTCTTTTGTAAATTAGCAAAGCCTCACTTCGAGCTATCAGCCTTGGTCTGCTCTGTTGTGGGTAAGGCTTGCTATCCTTGTTGGCTAAATGGATGACTAGATATATACCTGTTTCAC
This sequence comes from Panulirus argus, assembly GCA_038088735.1. Classification (NCBI taxonomy): domain Eukaryota; kingdom Metazoa; phylum Arthropoda; class Malacostraca; order Decapoda; family Palinuridae; genus Panulirus; species Panulirus argus. The sequence continues at coordinate 8,719 of JAYMFT010254129.1, forward strand.
TATTGTTTGCTGTCTTTAGTGAGATGACAGCGAACATCACGTGTTACCTGCGATTTCAAGTGATCACAGCAAGTGTCATGCTAATGCCATCACCACCAGATTCATGAATCGTTAGTGTGATATTAGCGGCACCACCACGTGACACGAGTTGTAATGGTGAGTGTCACGCCAGTATCACCAACACAGGCGACCTATGACTTATAAGTGTTGACCATTGCCACTATCTCATGTGATTCAAGAGCTATAACAGCTTCACGTGAGTGTCACCACGTGACACACGGGTCAAGGCACCAGCGTCATCCCCAGTGAGCAAATTTTCAATCCTTGTCTGTGTAGTGAAGGATCGTGATGCCTCAGCGCTCTCTCCAAGCCGAGTGGACTACCTCACTCCATCTAACTTCATATGAGCAATATAGTCGGGCGGAATTCACTTAACCTTCATGGTTGGGTGGACCACATTATTCATCAGGTGGACAAACTGACTCCATCCGACTCCCGTGGCCAGGTGGACCGCTTCACTCCACCTGACAATGGACAAGGCACAAAGGGGAGGAAGTGGATACGGAATGCCAAATAGAATAATGAATGGGTTGTCATGTAAAGAGTAGGTTAGTTTGTGGATCATATGGAATATATATCACAAAAAACGAATAAGAAAGGTCGGTTGAATGGATTTCTGGAGGAATAATTCTCCTGAATTCTAAGCAAGTCCATTGCAAGATTTAAATATGGCTCTATCCCAAGCCTGAGGCAGATATCCTTATGGCTTCCCTGAAATTCCAGCATCAATATCTCTGTGGCCTTGAAACACGATTTAAAACGTAAGCATGACAGCGAAGCGTACCAGGAGCAGGCTGCCATCCCCACACAATAGTTATGCCTCAGAAATGCTCCTCGAACGCCCATTATCGTGAGGAAGATCTGCCTCATCCCAGGCCAGGAGGCGAGATTCAAACTGTTGTGCACCCGACCTTCACTCACAGGGATGTCCATTCCCCAGACAGCTCTTCAAAATAGCCACGAACTATTCAATTGTACGTTGGTAATGTCATCCTGATAATAATTACTTACCTTTAGATTTCTGACGATTCATTATACAAGATCGAAAGGAAACGGCTTCCCGCCATTCAAGCCAGGCTGGCCACTTACGCTCTTGCCATATGATGGTCTTGAAATTGTCTTTCTTTAAAATCAATCTCTTACAGAGAACAACTTTCTGAGATGATTCAGAGTTTTTAGTATATTTTTACTATATCTAATTCATATATCTAATTATTTTTATCTCAAATTTTGTGTGTCTTCTCATAGATAAGAATACAATAAACCAAACTGTCATATATTACTAAATCATAAACTTAAGATATATTCGTCTCAATCCCTACCTGATATATACCAGTTATCTTATATTTATTATATCGTATAAGATATCCAGGTTAATATGAGGAATATTTAGTTATTAATCTTACTAAATAAAAATTGTAGTGTAAAAATAATTATTACTTACACTTGTTTACGAAAAGAGGCACAGAGTGATGGAACGCAGGGAAGACGAACACACTCCCCGCGACTTTTTAAACTGGCCAAAGAAGAGCAGCAGGAAGGTCATGCTGCAGGTGGGCTCCGATCTTGGTGGATTTAAATTTCTCATGAATGGGATATAAACGCATTGTTGTCCCGTATAGTGATAAATGTATTGTTATCTCTTATAATAAACAATTATATTTCACTTGTTGGGAAGTTATCAGGTATTGTATTATGATGAACTGGTAATCTTTAAAAACGGAGAAATGTGGTTATTTTTTATCCAGAGCTAAAAAATTGACTACCTCTCTATATCTACACCGAGACAGAGAACAAATACGCATAAACAAAGATCTTAATGGACTCCCAAAGTGTATCAGTTATCGTTCCTGGCTATGACACATCCACTGGTCGCCAGGGGTTCGAATCCTGGTTACAGCAGTCGGTCCAAAGTCAACCCAGCTGTTCATCCATCCCTAGGGGTTAGTAGATAAAATGGGTACATGCCTTAAGCTAGTCCGTGATGGCAGTAATGAAGGTTAAATTGCACTTCAGTAGGAGTTCATAGAGTTTTATTTAACATGCAGTTTATCTATACATGTATGGCACAACTAGTTTCGCGG
>JAYMFT010254140.1:0-10862 GCA_038088735.1 Panulirus argus
ATATATATATATATATATATATATATATATATATATATATATATATATATATATATATATATATATATATAATCAATAGCTTCTATTTGGTTATCTCCGTGTCTCTGTATGCGACCAGATATTTAGCCTGGGTCAAACCTTGGATGTGTTTACTGAAAAAAAAAAAAAAACTTCCATTACGAGCGAATTGTTGACAATACTGGAGGCAGGTCAATAAGCCAGGATGAAAGTTCCGATGCATGTTTCGAATATCACTGCAGGTGAACGACTCGTCAACAATGATGATTAATAACAATGGTTTTGCAGAGAAGGGCCGGTGTTTATATTTAGGATGTGTGTATATAAATGTGCCAGAGGCAATCCCAGCGCCTGATTGCATCACTGAACCCAATGCGGGAGGATTCACCCACACTCAGGCCCCTCATGGCCACCAAAATCCCGGTATTCAATCTCTCTGCCAATGCCTCTCCAACTGGGCAACCCGCGCATTACAGCGGTGGACCGCGAAGCGCGACTGCGTTTTATCGCGGCTTCTCGCGCGGAATACCCCATAACGCGAACCATCTGGCCGTGAACAGTGGAGAATTTGAGCCATCCGCGCCTGACTCAAGCTCACGTGGTACAAATGAAGCTAATAAAACAACGGGGGAAATGACGGGTGCCGCTGGCCCAGGGCTGCTCGTACAGCCCGCCGAACGCTTCGGATCCCATGTGGTGCCCAGCCTCCGCAGGGTCTGACCTCGACTGACACCCCTGCCCTTATGGTCAACAGTTGATTCTCAAAAAAACTACACGTATGTATGTTCAGAAATAAGAAAAGGATAACCTAACCTTTTTATTTGACAGTTTTGCTCCAAATAATAATATTCTCATGAGTTCCTCTAATTCTTGTCGCTGGTTATCAGTATGAGCAATAAATATAGTGAGAATATGTTTCAGTTTATGATTTACTTCCGAAGATTATGATATTATTTCCTTAATTGTGGACGGTGGAACAAGTTGCTGACGGCCTCAATAACCTTGGCATTTAATAGGCCTGAAGCCCAATTAACCCGGCAGCCAAGCGAGCATATCTGAGATGGTGGAAATCAATAACCCAGACAAGCGTCGTCTGTCCCTTAGCCAGCCAGCCCGACTCCTTCTAGGCTCCAGATACGTTAGAGAATCTTTCTTTCCCGCGCTGTTTCTTTCCTTCTTTCCATCGAGTTGATGCATCTAGTTGTACGTACGAGTACCGCCTCCGGGTTGATTCTATGGAACCCCATTGCCTCGGAAGAACAGATATCCTTGAAGTGAAATATTCTCTTCCCCTACACCCCCTGCAATTTCTGCCATATTCACTTAATTTGAAAATACATATATTACAAAAAAAAGGATGATGTTTTGTTAATGTGATATGTGTTTAGATTCATATTTTTAAGTTCCTCTTTATTCCTTTGAGAGATAATGTGGGCCAGTGATGCAACTTGCATCCCCTAGGTGGTAGCCATACTGAGGCACTGAGATACAGAGCTACCTGCTTTCTCGTCCGTATTTGATTTGATGAGCCAAAAGCTACTGAGAATATGAAAAGATTTCGCCTAGCGCACCAGCATCTCTGAACCTGTTGGACCGATAAAGGGAGATTGCTTGAAGAGCTTCATATCTTGCACAGGCAAAACATACACCAGTCAAGGCTATTTCGGATGCAGGGAATATAATGTTAGAAAAAATAAGAAATTAATCAGGTGTTCATAGACATGACATTTAAGAATTTAAAAAGCTCTAAAGGAAACAGGTGAGGATGGGAGGGGTTCCACAGCTTGGTTTTTCGAGGAAATGCGTTAGCATAAAGGTCAGTCCTCGTCTGGATGGTCTCCACACACAAACTATGTGAAGCATATGTGTGTGTGTTAGGGGGTGATAAGTCACCGACGACGATTTATCACCATAATTGGACAGAAAAGAATATGGCGTCGTCCACGGCATCCGACACCTTTTTCCTACTTACTAGGTAAAGTTTAACCTTAGCGAGGTCAGCTTACTCCTCAACATTAACAGACTCAGGGAGTATGACCTTAAATATAGACATGGATCCTTTCATTTTGGGCTTGTGGGCAGTGGCACCCACGTCCAGCGAACTAAATAATTGCTGTAGTTCTGCAGGAAACTCATCAAAGTTCTTCAGAAGAATATGTCTCTAATATCATCTGTACGTGTAAGCTAAGCTTTTGCTAACACATTTAACGAACAGTTTTAACATTTTATAGGGTCCCTTAACAAAGGTCAGTGACTCATTCATTAACCAGTAGTGGTCTATAGTTACATTTGTTCAATCTTTTAACCGTATTTTACAGATATGTTCGCCTCTGCAATCTGTTGCATTTATGTGCACCTAATTTCTTTTCTCTCATGTATAGTTTAGGGACCTCATTATGAAGTGTACCCAAACTCTTAGAAAGATAGAATGGTTTAGTTGGTATAGGCACTCGCTGGTCTGAAGGCTCCTTGGCAGCGTTTGCTGGCTTATTGAGTATGAAAATGAAGCTGTTGTTTGATTCCATAGATAGTTTAAGTAAGTCATTTAGAAGAAATATTACTGGAATGTTTTTCTTGGCAGTAGAATTTTGTTTAACAAGTGAATTAAAAGTCTTCTCTGAAATATGTGCTGTGTTTATTCTTCTACAGAAATCTGATGATGAGCTGAAATTATTTATTCCGTGATATGCTTACATGAATATATATAATGGTGCACTGTATTTCCAGTACATTTATGTAATGTTCAACGAAAAAACCCGAATCCAACTAACGATTTTTTTGTGTGTAATGTTTTAGGAAATAAAAAATTAGAATCATATGAACTCGCATATCGTTTTTTACTGATAACGAGATCTAGAAGGATAAATCCATTCTCTAGTTAGTATCGTATTTCAGTAACAAAGAACAAAGAAAATATCGGTAATATAGCGAGAGCTGGCACTGTGCCATGACGTCATGCCGGACTACAGACAGAGAGGTAAACAAACATCCTGTGAGTCGACGCGACTTCAAAATTACGAAAAGAGATGTTTCTCACGTGCCTCCTGTCCGCTACACATTGACCTGTTGAACAAGAGGATCCGTTTTCATGATAACCGATCCGTGAGTTTAAGCTTTTTTTGTTTATATGATGAATAAAGGCTGAATGCCATGATATGTGGGAAAAGGTAAGGAGACCAGTAGCTTTGCGTATAGTGTGGGGGCATCCCACGCCGAGCGCGTATTATGTGGCCTCGGCTCATATCAGTAAAATATTTCAGCAAAGTAGCTGCAAAGCCATAAGTAGAAATAACATACCATTGTATCGATACGAGTAAGATCTTTCAATAAATCAGGAAAAATATATGTATAAGCTATCTATTCTATAACACAGTTCTCAAGGGCAATGGGACCTCTCGTAATTACCTTATGAAAGCGTATATTAACAGATTACATACATATTTACGTAGTATAAGCTGAGATGTTTGTGTGAGTAAGATTAATCGAATCTCATGTATTTCCATACCTTACCGGCCATTCATCAGTTTAGCTCTATTGCTCTTAACTGAATATTTAGTATGATTGTTTGGCTTAGCTACGTAAGTGTTTAGATAATACAATACCAGTAATTGTTGCAGAGCATGGTTTAGAGCTTCATGCTTTACTGAACACTGTTTGGTAAGGCTGAAGAAAGAAGTATGTATATCAGGGAAAATGTGGTGTTTTTAATTTTGTTCGCATTTTCCCTTGTAAAATCCAGGAAAGACATAGAAAAGCCCTTCTTTACTCACATCCATTCTCGAGCTGTCATGTTTAATGCACTAAAATCACTTGTAAAATACAGTATTAGTAGAACCTTAAAAAAATCTCGCTTCGTGGCAGAAATTATAGAAGTATACCAACGTTGAATTAGTCTGCTTCTGGGTATCACATGGCCACACCGTCAAATGTTTGTTTGCTGACATGTGGTTCCTCTATTGTGCTGCTCACTCATCATTATGACAATTAAGCCGACTAAATTGTTAACCAAAAAAGATGAATTTTAACTGCTAAGGAGGTTAGGTGAAGTTCTTTAGGTTCTTTTGATTTTTTTTCAAATGTATCATGTAATTTCATCAGCCCCATATTTTCCCTGATAGATGGTACAACTCCTATCTTTATTTGATATTGCTTGATAAAATATAAAGCATGAATTTATGTTCTGCAGTTGTTAATGTATTTGCTAAATGTTACACTAGTGTTGCAGAACAAAATCACTTAATGTCTTGAAACTAATAGCAATTCACAGCCAAAGTAGACTTTATGATCTTACTGTTCATCGGAGATGGGCATAATTAGAGTATGCTTTTGCCTGTGCTGTGTCACCTGCTATTAAAAAAGAATGTGTACAAAGTACAATGCTGGTTTTGGAAATGTATGGGACATCATAGTGTAATATCAGTTTGCATGGTGAGTTTCAATATTTAGGAGTTTAGTTTAGTAAGAATAATATTTGGAAAGCATTGATTGAAAGTAGAGTCTTGCAAGGGAGAAATATTAGAAATGCAACAAAAACTCTTGAATTGGAAAACTACAAAGTGTAGAAATCTTGCATGGCAAATAGGTAGTTTAACACTGCCCAGAATCTAAGAGCAAAATGTAGTATACTTTCTTATGCAACAGTGAATCATTGGAGATGGAGCATGATTATGATAATCAGTTTTTTTCCTGTGACTTTAGATATGTCGATATTGAGGAAGGCTCTGAAGATCAGAGAAAAAGTGTAATTAATTATGGTAATGTAAAAGTAGATGAAACTACTCTAGAAATCAACAGAATATTAGAAAACCTCACCTGACATCACAGAGGGGCCTATATTGGCCATATATTTCATATTTTAGTGAAAATGTACCAACTGTATTGTCATCTGAAGTATTACGCCACATGCTGAAGGGCTTGTGCTGGAACAGGTTTGCATGTTTTGGATGCACATGATTACATACAACACCTAGGAGCAGGATGTAAATCTAAAGCCATAATGATTGCATACTTTTTGAATAACTTCAAAGTATGTGGTAAATATTGGTTGCTAGATGAAGTTTGGCAAGAATTTAGTGGTGTCTTTTGATTTATTGAAGTGTTTCAAATACTTTTTGGAGTTAACCCCACGTCCCCAGATATTCATAGCCCTCACGACTATTGACTATTCAAAGTATTAGCATAAAAAAAAAATGATCATTGCCACTTTGCTTCCCTGGTTTTTTCTTAGTTTCCATGCAATATATTGTACTATTATTTCAAAAAAACTTTACTGCTCATGCGAGTAGTTGACATGGATAATGTGCTAATTATACTGTAATTGGAATTAAGAGGATAGATAGAATGAAGAACAGAAATGTGAGAAGGTCATTTGGTCTAAGAAAGCATTAGAAATTTCTGGCAGTTTACAGATTCTACAAAATCAGTCTGTTAATTTCAGTTTTTCACTGACATAGGCTGTAATCCAAGCATTCTGGTAATTGGCCCATGGTCTGGTCATCATCACAATTCCATGAAACATCTAATTGCATTCCTAGACTAATGGCTTTCCATACACAAAATGCTTTCATTGCATCCAGTCTCGATCATTTCTCTAGCATCATCTTTTGAAATATCCGTAGCCCTAATCATTGCTCTCAATATATCTGTCCAACCCATCTGCAGGTTAAGGGAAAATATAGGTTTAAATGCAATATAAGAACAATGTAGAATACCTATCTGATAGAATTTTACTGAAGTATTCATTTTGCAGAATCTTATGATCAGTAATTTTATAGCTTGTAATTTTTTCAGAGAGAAGTTAAGGCTCAAATTGTTCAAATCCTCATGTATCCACTTAACATAATGCCATATGTTGCAAAATTGTGTTAATCTGTGTTGGCCATATGAGATTATGCACCCTAAGATTAGACTTACTGTATATGCCATCCACTCTTCTGTCTTTTTCTCTCCATCTTTTTTTTTTTTTTTTTTTTTTTTTTTTTTTTTCCCCAAAGGGGATTATATTTTTCTGCTTGATTATCTTGTAGAAGTTAAAGATCTGTTTCTTTTTGTAGGCCACCATGCAACGACAGATACAGTGCCTGGGCATCTTATATTTGCTGTTTCTGGTTGCTGGTGATGACATTTATAGTCAGGATGAAGATGACATAAACTACTACCTTAACCAGCTGTATAAGGAAACTGAATACAGCTTAGATCCACATGACATGCTAGCAAACCCTCATGGAAAGAAAGACCCAGCTGAGGGCATCAAAGGCGGTACATTCCGAAGTACAGGACCCAGTATGAATGGCAAAGGTAAAAGTTACAAGTTTATTAAAGCTTACTAAGAGTATTTTTTAGTTCAAAATTCTTATTATACTCTTAATGTTTTAAGCTTGAGATCTCCAGTGTATATATATATATATATATATATATATATATATATATATATATATATATATTTATTTATTATCCTTGGGGATAGGGGAGAAAGAATACTTCCCACATATTCCCTGTGGGTCGTAAAAGGCGACTAAAAGGGAAGGGAGCGGGGGCTGGAAATCCTACCCTCCAGTTTTTACTTTTCCAGAAGAAGGAACAGAGAAGGGGGCCAAGTGAGGATTTTCCCTCTAAGGCTCAGTCCTCTGTTATGTATGAAAAAAAAAAAAGATATATATATATATGAGTGTGTGTGTGTGTATGTGTGTGTGTTAGAAATGTAATGCCTATTGATGATATGGGATGTGAGATACATTGGTCATCCAAGGAATAATATTGTAAAAGATAGGTTTGTTAATAAATGCAGAGTAATTATGAGAGCTGACCAGGTTATGTTGAAGTGATTTGAATGTATGGAGAAGATGAGCAAGGAAAGACTGACAAAGAGGATCTATGTATCTGAAGTGGAGGGAGTAAAAGGGAAGAGATGATGAAGGATATAGAAGGATGGGGGATACTGGGACTTTGGGAGTGTTTATGGTCTATTTCTTCCCTTCTTTAGTTATGCATGATGGCAGTCATTAGGAGTAACCATTGGCTTTATAAAGAAAATAACTTTGATATAGAAATTTTCCATGATTGCACTGACAGTCTCTTCCAAGTGACTCTATCTTCCTCTCTTGCAGTGTATATCAGCAGTTGTTCTCAGTTGAGTTTCTTGGTAGACCAACCACTGACATATTGGAAATTATGATATTAAGTATGAGATAGGGGGCAGAATGGATTGTAACCAACATTCTATTTAGAGGTTATTGAATGTTTTCTGTTTAATCGTTTAAGACAAGTCTTCCTGTCAGCCAGTCCGTCATTGTTCATAAGACAGCATAAGAAATGATTAGTTAGATAGCTGAATATGTTTTATTATTTCGTTTAGTGTAAGCACTTGACAACACTGAGTTTTATGGAGGACAGGCAATGTGTTAGATTTGGTGCACTGCTGTTGCATTTTTGAAAGATATGGAAATGTATAATACTGAGAGTGCTAAAGGAGCATTTAAAACCCTTCTTTGAATGCAAGAATTACCATTTAGGTATTTACAGTACCCAATAGATAATTTTTCATCAGCTTATGTTAGGCAAAAACTTGAGGTTTAGATTCATAGTCATAGATCCACCAGAAGTACCAGATATATTTGATTATTTTGGAAATTTTATATATCCTTTACATTTTATGTCTTGCAGCATTGTACTCTAGCATTTATATTTCCACTGTATAGTGAGCCGTTCTATTATATTACCAAGAGCATTAGATGATTTTAGTGTGAAAGTTCAACTTTCAAGCAAGATGTTTTCTAAAAGAACTCATTAGCCAGATATATGTACATGTACTGTATTTGTTTTTATTAATTATTATTATTCAGTTTTTGGAACTGTTGGTTCTTGCAGAATTTTCTCCATATATACCAGGATTACTGCTTGTGAGATGGGTAGATGCAAAGAGAACTGATAAGAGCAAAGATTTTTGCATGGAGAATGCTAAGGGAGTTATTGGAGTTTGGATGCAGTGTAAGCATTTTAAGCTAAGAGGTGATGTGAATGGAAACATTACTCTCACTAGACAGGGCAATTTGGTAAGCAAAGTGGAACAGCATGAAGCATTGTCATAAGTGTGGAAAACCATGTTTTTTTTGAACACACTTAGCATGGATTGAAGAGGTTTATGAGTGACATCAGGATACATGTGCTTGATCTACTCCTTTCAATTGAGAAAGGAGTTACAACTGATAGGTAAATAGAGAGATAGATTACTGCTTGTGCCATTATCTTTATGTGGGCTTTTTTTTTCAGGTTGTGGTAACCTTGACTGTGACGAGTTGATACAATCACACGAGCAGCTCAACAAATGCCAGAAACGAATAGAAAAACTGGAACATAGTGTTGAGGTATTTTATTTTATTTAGGATGGATATTATGTTACATAACTACATGGGTATTTGAATCATGTTTAGTAACTGAATTATGAAACGGAAAAAGAGAAGACAAGGGAAAGTATTTAATAATTTCGAAGGAAGTGAAAGACTTGTATTTTGAAATGTGCCAGGTCATAGTTATTGGGTAAAACATTAGAAGGTAGAGAGTTCCAAAGCTTCGACATGAAGCAAAAGAAGCATGTATCAAAACAGCCCACCCTTGAGTAGCCAGTGGCCACACAGTAATCATGTGTTGCAGCAGCTTGCCTAATATTACATGGTTTAGCTAGTGGTGAGGGCACACAAGTAGCCAGATATTGGGAACAGATGAGATGAAGTTAGTAATTTTGAAGCATGCAGTTGCCAAGGGTTCCTTTGCACATTGTTTAACGAACAACATTGGCAAATCAGCTCTGTGCTACATAACCAAGAATGTTGATAAGACCTGTTATTTTGTAGTTGTTTTATGGTATTATTGTTTGAATTTCCAAGTGGAAATTATCATGAAAGAGTAGCAAAATTGGTTCTAGGATTAGTGTATTGGTTGTGGAATGTATCCCGATCTTTTACATGTAAAAAGAGGTTTGTTTTATACGATTCCATTTAATGTACAGCTTTTTTGAAGCACAACCCTGACATGTAGCAGGGATTACCATTGGGTAGAATGTAAGTCTTTGTTATACATTTGGGTTTTGTAATTATATATAGGTTCTATATAATTATGCAATGTTAAGGTCTTGGACTGATGCTTGATTCCCTAAGTTATAGGAAGCAATTATATAGATGTGAATTTTAGATTGATGCATGTTAACCAGGTCTGAGTCAATTTGAAGTAGAGTTTGATAAGTAGGGAAACTGAATATGGTGTAAGACTGTTAGTGAAAGAAATAGGTAAAAAAATGTGAATGGATGTTTCTCACAAAAAAATAAAAAGAAAATACTCACATTTGATCTCAAAGTGAGAAAATGTGCATTATAAGAATGTGAAAGGTTTGCTAGTGATGATTAAGAATAAAGTAACAGGAATACTTAATATCTCTAAAGTTTATTTTTTCTTGCAAATTCTTGATAAAATAAGTGGTTAAAAAATGAAATATTCATAGGTTGAACAACAGAAATCATCAGTTCTTCAAAAGAAGATCACGGATGAGGGGTTCCTTGACATGCAAGCTTTCTACAGTCGATCCATTCACCACATATGGAATGCTTTGCGGCTTGAGGTATGTTAGTAGTTATCTTGTTTTAAGTTGGATACCATTACCACATTCTTTGTTTAAAAAGGAAATATTCAGATATTTGCTGAAACTTTTAAGTTCTTTGTTGCAGAAAGTGTGTGGTAAAATTCCCCCGGGGCAATGTAACCAGTTGCATAGTCATGTACAGTTGATACTTCTCTTCCCTTTTGATAGAAACCTTATAGATGCTGTCTGTTTTAGTTTCTTTAGAGTGACTATTTTTTGTAAAAAGCATGTCTTAAGTAGACTTTGTGAGATTTATCAGTAATGCCACTTTCGTCAAGAAGACACGACACCAACATAAGTTTGAGAGTTTGGAATTGTACCTCAAGGCTTGGGAAATACTGCCATTTATAGAATAAAGAATTTACCACAAAGTCCTTTACACTGTGTGGCAATGCCCAGAAATGATATTTTTGGGGATGTTTATTTTCCATGGACCAAACAGTATCGCACAATTAGTGTTGGAAAGGAAGTCTCCTTCTTCATTTAGTACATTTTGATATAGAACAGATAGTCCCAAAAGTGTGAAGAACTTACCAGTAGTTTATGTGTCATCAAGAGTTTTCTCTTCATTTCAGGAAGCAGAAAACATTCTTAAGGATGGAAATTATGCAATGCTTAGGTATCTGGTTGTTCAAGTTACCAAGGATGATGTAGATGTACTGCAGCAATACTTAAAACATGAGAAACATGTCCATAAGGTTGGTGGCATTATCATCAGTGAATATTTTATGATTATATGTTTTCTAGGATGTGTCAGGCTCCTTAGTTTTTGATATTTTGAAATGTTAATGTACCTGTTAGCATATGTCCTTTAATGCAGCATAAGGTTGATACTGTGATTACAACACGTTTGACAATTCTTACATCTAGAGACCTATCAACTTGTACTCCATTTTAATTTCAGCCTACTCAGGTGCACTAATTACATGATTTCTTATCCTTTCAGGTTGATGAATTCTTGCAGCATGCTTTCAAGTTAGATGACCGCCCCCAAGGAAATGAGTCTAATTTCTTTGATTTCATTTTGTCATTAGTAGCACCGATGAAGTCAACTTTCGATGTTTTGAAAAATGTAGAGGTACATGAATTAATGATGATACATAATTTAATGATACATAATTTTCTCAAGGAGAAGCGGGAGACCAAATTGGAGGTGGAAGGATGGAGTGAAAGGGATTTTGAGCGGTCGGGGCCTGAACGTGCAGGAGGGTGA
>JAYMFT010254151.1:0-10862 GCA_038088735.1 Panulirus argus
AGAGAAGGGGCCAAGTGAGGATTTTCTCTCTAAGGCTTAGTCCTCTGTTCTTAACGCTACCTCGCTGATGCGGGAAAGGGCGAATTTGTATGAAAAAAAAAAAAAAAAAATCTCTCTTACCCATATATTACTTACTCGATTAAACCATCTCACACCATATATTATCCTCAAACATTTCTTTTCCAACACATTCACCCTCCTCCGCACAACCCTATATGTAGTCCATGCCTCACAGCCATATAATATTGTTGGAACAGCCACTTCCTTCATACATACCCATTTTTGCTTTCCGAGTTATTCTCTCTTTCCACACATTCTTCATCACTCCCAGTACATTTTTCCCCTCCCCCACCCTATGACTCACTTCTGCTTCCATGGATCCATTCGATGCCAAGTCCACTCCCAAATATCTAAAACACTCCACTTCCTCCAATTTTTCTTTGTTCAAACTTATATCCCAACTAGCTTGTCCCTCAACCCTGCTGAACCCAATAACCTTGCTCTTATTCACATTTATTCTCAACTTTCTCCTTTCACACACTTTTCGAAACTACTACTACGACTACTACTACTACGACTACGACTACTACTACGACTACTACTACTACTACGACTACGACTACGATGACTACTACTACGACTACTACTATTCGTATTTGAGGCGAGAGATACCCTTGTTAATCTCCTTCATTGTAGATTTCATAGACCCTCTCACGACAAAGCAGGGCCCAGTTCCTGGGTTGTGCAGTTTACACGATTATATCTTCTCTTTGTTTTGTCTTGCCCCTGCTCTTTTTATGCCCTCATTTTATCACATAGTCACCCTTGAGCATTACATGATCACTTTATGCAGTTGGTATATCATATACTATTCTCTGTATCCAAGCTTATATTTGTGAAGATAAGTTCAAGCAATGATTGTATATCAGCTCCTGTCATCCTAGTATGCTCTTAAACATATTGGCATTGAAAATTTTCTTGTATACACTCAAAAAATCTTGTGTTCCATAACTCCGATCAACATGAGAATCCAAATTCCTCCAGTTTATCTCATTATAAATGAAATCCCCCACTGTCAGAACTTTACCATTTCTGGGAAAAGAGTTTTTCTACAGTGTCCTATACTATCTTGATTGTTCCATCATTATCATTGTATGCTTGTTTTGAATCATTTGAATATTTTGTGGGATTATATAATATTAACCATTATATGCTTCATTCCTACAGTTACTCTTACCATTAAATATTATCTGAACAGACCATCTTCCACTATTTCTTGAAATTTAAGGCTGTGTTTTATTAAAAGGACCATTCCCTCCCCTTTTGCTTTCTCTTTACTCTCAGTAATATCATGTACCCTTCTGAGTATAACAGGGAGATCTTATCTCTTATGTAAGCATTGTGTCTTCAACTCCAATAATGTCAGATGCATTTTGCTTTAAGCAACCCTTGAATTCCAACACCTTTCCAAGAAGTATAAAGCTATCAATATGCATTATGCATTACTGTCAGTGTCTCATTGCTCCCTCATACTTTGCAAATGCTGGGTGGCTGGAGTGCTGTCTATATCTTGGCTCTGCATGTCTTGAAGCTCATTGGCTTTTCAACATCTTTTATTAAACATTTCTTCCTCTTCCTTAACATTCCCTCTGTATTTAAAGTTGTAGGTCCAGCTGTTCCTGCTCCTTCATTGTAAATTTCATAGACCTATCACCTAAAAGCCCTGTTTCCTGGCTGCTAAACTTCCATTTTGAGATTTGTGTAGATCCCACAATTATATAATATCTTCCCTCCCCTACCTCTCTTTGTATGTCCTGATTTACCACATAGTCAAAATTGAGCATTACATGATCAAACTTGAGCATTAGGTGATCACTTTTTCCAGTTGGTGTATTATATGTACTAATTCTCTCAGTAACCAATTTACTTTGTGTGAAGATAAGATCTGGTTATGATGATGTATCACTATCAGTTCCCTTTCATCTTGTGCTCATAGACGTGTTGGTGTATGAAATTTTCCAGCATAAACTCTAAAAACTTGTCTCCAAGACTTCCTTTCCCCATAAGAATCCAAAAACTTCCAATCTCTTTCCTTATAATTGAAATCTACCATCATCAGTACTTTGCCATCTCCATGAATTGAGTGTTTTACAGCTTCATGTACCATCCTGATTGTTCCGTCATTGACATCATTTTATTTTTGTTCTAGATTGTTGCAATTTTTGGGAGGATTATATATATAATTAACACCACTGTTACATTTCTTCCTTGCAGTTGCTCCTTCCATCATATATTATCTGAACATGAGTTTTTCCAGTTTCTCAGTTTCTTGAAACTTAAGGCCAGTCCTCCCTCTTCTTTCACTTTGGTGTCTGTGATTTCCATGGCTGCTTCATATGCCCTGGTTCAGTCTGCTTACAGCATGTCACCTCCTGTATACCACATGACTGTAATTCACTCTATCCCATGCACACCTTACACCCTCCTGCATGTTCAGGCCATAAGTACTCAGAACATTTTGTACTTCAGTCTTCCTTCTCTATTTCTCCATTTCTGACACATATCCTTTTTGTCATCCTCTCCTCACTCATTCTCAACATATGTCCAAACCGTTTCAGCAAACCCTTTTCTCTTTAGCTCTCTCAACCATATTCTTCTCATTACTGTATCTATCTTTGTCTGTAATTCATTTTAAACTTAATCAACTCTCCTCACACCACATCTTATCCTTAGAACTCTGCTGAACCTAATAACTTTGCTTTTATTCACATTTACTCTCAACTTCCTCCTCTCACACACCCTTCCAGACTCATCAAACAACTTATTCAGTTACACACTCAAATCTGCCACCAGTGCTGTATATAGACTGCATACTTACCCGTTTCTCTAAGACTCTTGCATTAATTTCCCTCACTACCCCATCCATAAACAAATTAAACAACCATGGTGACGTCACACACCATTGCTACAGACAACCCTCCCTTGAAGCCATTCACTCTCCTCTCTTCCTGTACTTGCTTCTTGATAAGCTGTCATTCTAGGATGCCCTGGTACAGGTTTATGATATGGAACTTCTTGTAGGATATTCATGGCTTTTGCAATGAGGCTGTATATGGCTGACTGTCTCCTTCACTGGCATTTTTACCTCCCTCAGGGCAAGAATCCGAGCCTTTTCTTCCTGGGTGAGGTTCTTGTTCACCATTTTAAGGTATGGGTGGGCGGCAGTAGGATGAAAAATGAATGAAACAAAAAAAGGATCTTTGTTAATCCAGCAGCTCATAGCATGCATCCTCTCTCAAGCTTGTCCCTTGAGGCACTGATGCACTCCTTAGTCCATGGTGTTGGAATTACCAGGGAGAGTTGCCAAGTACTAATTAAACGAGATCTGAGCATTCGGTAGACTGATATACGGAAATTCTGAGGACACCCAACCACACAACAAGAGGGCCCCATATCCCAAAGACTTTCTGCAGGTACTGTACCTACCTTTCTCATCTACTATTTCTTCATTTACTCTCACCTTTTGCCATTTTACACATGATCTCTCATGGTATTTCTTCATACAAGTCTTTTCCATGCTCACTTACTCTCACCACTCTCTTCTCACTGATATTTTTTCCTCTTTTCTGAAAACCCCTACAAACCTCTACCTTTGTCTCCACAAGATAGTGATCAGACATCCCACCAGCTGCCTCTCTCTGCACATTTACATCCAAAAGTCTCTTTTAATCATCTACTCACATATGTATACTTGTCTGTGTCCCTCTTTTTAAACCTGGTATTTGCAGTCACTAGTCCTTTTTCAGCACACCGTTCCTCAAACTGTTTACTATTTTCATTCATAATACTGAATACCCTCAATTATTCTCTCAGCTGTCACATTACTCGGCTTTATATTTAAATCACCCATCACTAATACCTGGTCTCTTACATCACATCTGCTGCCACGCTTACTTAGCTGCTCAAAAACACTTGCCTTACATGATCTTTCTTTTCATGGCCAGGTGCACAAGCACAAATTTCTCTAATATCTTGCCATCCACTTTCTTTTTTATTCACATCAATTTAGAAAATACTTCCTTACACTCTTACACTCACTCCCACAACTCCTGCTTTGGAATTGGTGCTACTACTCACATAGCCCTTCTCACCAACCTGACTTTACTCTGAAGACATTTCTAAACTATTCTTACCCTTTACCCATGAGCTTTGTTTCAGTCAGATCCAGAACCTCCATCTTTCTTTCCTCAAACATGTTACCTATCTCTCCTCTCTTCCCGATCTTGATTACAGCCTTATACATGTATATTAGACAGTCCAGCCTAAGCCTTCGAGGAGGATGAGCACTCCCCATATGGCTCCTTCTTCTGTTCCTTCTCAAAGAAGTTGAAATACAAGAAGGGGAGGGTCCTCAGCCCCAATTCCCACCCCCTTTTAGTCTCCTTTTACGACATGAAGGGAATGCGGAGATAAAATCAAAATTCTCTCTCTCTCTCTCTCTCTCTGTGTGTGTGTGTGTGTGTGTGTGTGTGTGTGTGTGTGTGTGTGAGACATTCCCCCCCCCCCATCCCAACTTACTTGTTCCTCAACCCTGCTGAACGTAATAACCTTGCTTTTACTCACATTTACTCTCAACTTTCTCCTTTCACACACTGTTCCAAACTCAGTCATCAACTCCTGCAGTTTCTCACTCAAATGAGCCACCAGTGCTGTATTATCAGCAAACAGCAACTGACTCATTTCCCAGGCCCTCTCATCCCCAAGAGACTGCATACTTGCCCCTTTGTCCATAACACTTACAGTTAACCTCCCTAACCACCCCATCCATAAAGAAATTAAACATCTATGGTGACATCGCACACCCCTAGCACAGACTGGCCTTCACTAGGAACCAATCACTCTCCTTTCTTCCTACTCATACACATGCTTTACACTCTTGATAAAAACTTCTCACAGATTATAGCAGCTTACCTCCCACACCATATATTCTTAAGACTTCCCACAAAGTAGTTTTGATGTATGAGACTGGGTATTAGTGATGGATGATTTAAATGCAAAGGTAAGTAATGTGGCAGTTGAGGGTGTAATTCGTATGTATGGGGTATTCATTGTTATTAATGGAAATGATGAAAAGCTTGTGGAATTGTGTGCTGAAAAAAGACTAGTGATTAAGAATACTTAGGCAGATTTGAAATGTGAGACCCCTGTCAAGGAAAAATTTAGGACATCCACTAACTTGGCTATCACAGGAATACGCTGCAGAGATGATGGTCAAGGACATTACAGAGTCTGCAGTGGGTACCAGTTTTATCAAAAACTCATTTTTCGGTCCAAGAAGTGAATCATAAAGAAGAGTGTGAATTTGGACCTATTGTTTTTAAATATTCACATATGGCACTGAAATACATGTTCAAGATTGCTACCTACTCAACTTCTACCTTTCCTACAGTTAAGCACTTGAACTTTCAAATTAGACCTTGGAGTCTCACATGAACTGCAGCTTGAGAAGCTTACTCAGGCACTCAATAAACTTCAAGCAACATCTAAAAACAAATTGGTATGACCCATATTTCCAATTTAGAGTTTCCTGAATAAGGCCCTTGTAGAAAGGTTTAATATGGAACTTGACTTGGTTCTTAATTTGAAAACTACACATTTGGTTGTCAAACTTTATACAGATATTTTCAGTATTTTCCAAACTGTATTTCCATTCATTCTTATTTCACTCCCAGTAACTCTGCTTGATAATATTGGTTCCAGTAGGTGGTTACACAGTGATTTAGAAATCGTCCTTGGGAAGGCTTTACAGGGGCCTCTCAATTTACATGATATTTACATTCTTGGAAATGGTTGTGCGAATCAAAAATGTGAAGATCAAATCATATAAGTAATGGGGATTAGGGGGGTTTTGTTTTCAGTAAGACAGTGCTGAATATAATACCAGCAAAAACTACAGTATACATATCCCAGGAAATATAAGATACCATGATATCCATTTGTTCCATTCTCTCCATAATTGAACTTTGGGTACACAGTCTTAGATGCACTGATTGATGTTTCTTTCCTGGCTGTCCTTGATCTTCTTTGCATTACCACAAAGAGTCTGGAAAGTAGATTCTTTAAGCTCAAGGGCACACTTAATATCAGCTGTTCATTAACCTCATTTGTGATGGCCTTATGCCTTTTAGCACCACTGGTACCAGGAGAAATTAAAAGAAACTTTGGCAGCATGATGCAAGGGGCAAAAAATGCAATATACAGTATACTGCTGCACAAAATATTGTAAAACTCAATGACCGTAGACTATATCCACTCCATATGTGCACGCACTTCTCGCACAGTGGTGGCAATGCCACACATCTACAATGATTGCATTGTTCCAAACTTCATTCTGCATGGATTAAAAGAAGAGTAAATGGACCATGTGCATTATTCTAAGTGTTGTAAATCATATAGGTGTCCCTGTATCATGATTTGTAGATGAAAAGGAGTACAGTCTCATTAAGGAATTTCTCTCTCTAAAGGAGCCCATCACTTCCCTGCTCCTGCATGAAATGCAACATTAGAGCTGCAGACACCCCAGAAAAGGGTCCTAGGATAGTATGATAGTAATGATTATGCTGCACCACAGACAAAACCTGTCCCATGGAACACCCCTCTGTTTACAATATAGTAGCTTACTGTAATTATAAATATATTTCATTCAAAACTCTTTAGCATATGAGATGAACATTCCTCTTTAGCATATGGGGAGATGAACATTCCAATTTAGCAAGTTAAGGAAATATCAAATTTGCATTGGAAGTGCAGAAGTTAAGGAATATTTGGAAGATGGGAATAGCTTACTTATGGAGTAATGTATTTAGAATTTTGATACCTTGTTATGATAGTTTTGATTTCTTGTTTGGATCTAGTTGCTCTGATTAGGTAAGACTACAAGTATGTTTCATTCAAGCCTGATGGCACTGTGTGGAAATTAGGCCCTTCACACACAGAGTATCAGTGAATTCTGAGGTGTGTTATTGTGATGGGAATTGATTTGGGATCCTATGGCATGCTGACGACATTTAAGCATATGGATTGATGGACAGTATTTTCTTCTGAAGGTAGATTAAAGGTAGATCAGATGTGAGAGTACATTAATTAACAAGGCATTATGTAAATATAAGGTGGTTGTGAATTATTTTTGGAGTATTTTGTGTTGAAGAACATGCTGAATGATCCACCCTGCTGTGTATGTATGAAATGATGTTTTAGGATATGAGTAACATGATTTTTTCCTGTAGAGATCAATAATTTCTGGAGAGTATGTCTACACTGGACTTTTAATATGTATATTGTGCATTTGCCATTTTGTTTTTGATGATATTATAAAAAAAACAGATGAAGGCAGCTTTGCCAGTAAATCTTTCAGTATGTACAGTACTGTATGATCATCAGATGTGGCATAGCTGTTATCAATGGAAAAGTGTATGCTGTTGGAGGCTTCAATGGATCCTTACGAGTGCGAACTGTAGATGTGTATGACCCATCTAGGGATTCATGGTCATCTTGTGCCAGCATGGAGGCCCGCCGATCAACTCTTGGTGTAGCAACACTCAACAGCTGTATATATGCTGTATGTATTACTTGCATTTTTATATCTCTTGAATGCTTATGTAAATGATAATAGCTTTTAGAATCCTTTTGAATTATTTGCACCTTGAACATAATTTAAGCCTGCATGCTTTTAGTGGATGTGACATATCATGGGAGATGTAGTATCTCATTATTTCACTCACCAGTATACATAACTTTTCTGTGAAATTCAATTAATTTGGAAGAAGTGCTGCATCATGTTATCTAGGTTGGGGTCCACAGCACCGTAAATATTAACAAAAACTTTGGAATTATAACCATTTAGCTTAAGTAACCACCAGAGAATCATGTACAGGTAGCTACCTCTCATAAAGAAGCATAAATGCACTCTCTACCATTTGTACCATCAAATCTCAGGAGTGTTCACATTTTCCTCCATGTTTAGAGTTTTATTCATTGTTTAAATGCAGTCATATTTAACCCTAAATGTATTGTAACCAGTAGTTAAGGCATTTAGAATATTGGTGCAAGGTTTTCATTATTTTTGGAGCTAGACATTTATTCAAACAGTGTTAGAAAGTTTTCCTAGAATACATTATATTAACCTCTATAACCATCCAAAACTACTCATTTGCAATTGCTTTTTACTATGAACAAAGGTTTTCATATTACGAGTGACCATTGACTTATGGTAAAATATTGCATCCAACTTCATTGCCGAGAAAGATAGTTACCATAAAGAAATTATTAAACCTGGCCTAAGTCAGACCTCATGTAGGATATGTTATTTAGTCTGTTCACTAAACTTGATCGAAGGAAAATAGAAACTAGAACAGATACATGAAAAGAGCAACAAAACTGATTCTCGCTCTCAGAATTAAATTTTATGAAGGGAAACTCAGAGATTTAAGATTCTTTTTTCTACAAAAAGCATAGAGGTTTCCGGAATTCAAAATATAGTCAACAACATAACTCACAACAATTTCATTATATATAATGGAGATGCAGTAACCAGAATTAACAGTATTGGTGAGTTATAGAAGGTGGTTGCCCTCATATGAGACACATTCAGAGTTGCTAACCTCATTTCAGACCTAATACTTGAACTGGCAGCTCCTGCTTTGAGATAAGATACTTTTTTTTTAATATACTTGATCCATTTCCCATGTTAGTGAGGTAGCTCCAGGAACAGATAAAGAAAGGCTGCATCCGCTCACATCCATTCTCTAGCTGTCATGTGTGATGCACTGAAACCACAGCTCCATATCCACAACCAGGTTCTGCAGACCTTTCCATGGTTTATTCAGGAGGTTTCACATGTCCTTCTTCAGTCCATTGATAGCATGTTGACCCCTGTATACCACATCATTCCAGTTCACTGTATCCTATGTGCACCTTTCACTCCCCTGCATATTAATATTAAGACCATGATCGCTCAAAACCTTTTTCACTCCATCCTGCCATCTCCAGTTTGGTCTCCCTGTTTCCTCCACTTCTGATAGATATGTCCACTTTGTCAACCTTTCCTCACTTATTGTCTCCATATGTTGAAACCATTTCAGGACACCCTGTTCAGCTCTCACAGCCACACTCTTTTTATTACCACCCATCTCTCTTACCCCATTATTCCTTGCTTCATCAAACCACCCTACACCATATATTTTCCTCAGACATTTTATGTCCAACACATCCACCCTCTTCCACACAATCATATCTATAGCTCATGCTTTGCGTGTATATAATATTGTTGGGGCTACAGTACCTTCAAACATACCCAACCATAGTGACATCACACACACCTGCCACAGACCAACCAGCACTTGAAACCATTCACTCTCCTTTCCTCCTACTTGTACACATGGCTTACACTCTTGAGAAAAATTTCTCTGCTTCTAGAAGCTTTCCCCCACTCTGTATATTCTAATGACCTTCCACAAGATATATGTATCAGCACTATCATATGATTTCTCCAGATCCATATGTGCCACTTAGAAATCAATATTTCTATAAGTGTTTCTCACTCACATTCTTTAAAGCAAACAGCTGATCCACACTTCCTCTACCACTTCTGAAACCAAGCAGTTCCTCCCCAATCTGATGTTCTGTACAAACCTTCACCCTCTCAGTCATTATCCTCCCTTACAAATTAAAAGGTTTACTCAACAAATTTATATCTCTTCATTTTGAACACTCAACTTTATCCCCCTTGCCTTTATACACTGGCACTATAAATGCATTCTGCCAATCCTTACATTGATAATCTAACTAATCAATAATCAACTCATTTGAAAATCTTTACAAACTAATGATCAGAACAGTCATCCCCTTTCTTAATAAATTAAACTGCAATACCATCTACTCCAGCTGCCTTGCCACATTTCATCTTATGTATGTCTTTCACCACCTCTTCTCACTTCATTAAACCACTCTTTATGACTCTATCACTTCACACTCCACCCCAACCCAAACACTCAGCATGTGCCACACTAATTTAAAACACATTTAGCAGTCCTTCAAAATATTCACTCTATCTCCTTACTTCTTCACTCTCATTTGCCCTCTTTTTCAACCCCTGCACCTTCCTCTTGATCTCCTGCTGCTTTCTCTTACACATGGCCCAAACATTTGGACTCCTTCCCTGTAAGTATTGCCCAAATTTCTTTCTTTTCTCTTTCACTAAAAACTTCTTCTTCATGTACATTTCAACAAGCTTACATTCAGTTTAACGGACTTTCGGCATTAACAGACATCCCATTTGTTCCTTAGTCCATTAAATGGAGGATTTACTATACTTGCTCGCCTTCATCCATTTCCGACGTCACCCCACCCCACAGGAAACAGCATTACCGCCCCCTGCATCAGCAAATTAGTGAAAAAAAGAAAGAGGGGGGGGGGCCCACATCCGCTCACACTCAGTATCTAGCTGTCATGTGTAATGCACCAAAATCACAGCTCCCAATCCACATCGAGGCCTCACAGGCTTTTCCATGGTTTACACCAGACGTTTCACATGGTTCAATCCAATGATGGCACATTGACCCCAGTATACCACATCATTCTAATTCACTATATTCTGTGCACGCCTTTCACTCCTGATTGCACAAAATCCTTTTCACTCCATACCTCCACCTCCGATTTGGTCTTCCGCTTCTTCTTGTTCCACCTCTGACACATATATCCTATTTGTCAATCTTTCCTCACTCATTTGTTCCATATGCCCAAACCATTTCAACACACCCTCTTCTGCTCTCTCAACCACACTCTTTTTATTACCACACATCTCT
>JAYMFT010254162.1:0-62119 GCA_038088735.1 Panulirus argus
GATAGGTGATGGGAATGGAAAAATCGGTGATGTGGAAGGTTAGGAGATGAGAATGGTAGAGTGGGTGATGTGGATTGGTAGGTGATGGGAACGATAAAATCGGTGATGTAGAAGTTTAGGTTATGGGAATGGTAGAGTTTGTGATGTGGATTGGTAGGTGATGGGAATATAAGAATCGGTGATGTGAAAGGTTAGGTGATGGGGATGGTAGAGTGGGTGATGTGGAAGGATAGGTGATGGGAATGGAAAAATCGGTGATGTGGAAGGTTAGGAGATGAGAATGGTAGAGTGGGTGATGTGGATTGATAGGTGATGGGTATGGAGTAACCGGTGATGTTGAAGGTTAGGTAATGGGGATGGTTGAGTGGGTGATATGGATGGATAGGTGATGAGAATGGAAGAATCGGTGATGTAGAAGGTTAGGTGATGACAATGCTGGAGTCGGTGATGGGGATTGGTAGATGATGGGAATGGAAGAATCGGTAATATGGAGGGTTAGGTGATGAGAATGGTAGAGTGGGTGTTGTGGATGGTAGGTGATGGGATTGGAAGAATCGGTATTGTGGAAGGTTAGGTGATGATAATGGTAGAGTGGGTGATGTGGATGAATAGGTTATGTTAATGGAAAAATCCGTAATGTGTAAGGTTAGGTGAAGAGAATGGTAGAGTGTGTGATGTGGATGGATAAGTGATGGGAATGGAAGAATCGGTGATGTGGAAGGTTAGGTGATGAGAATGATATAGTGGGTGATGTGAATTGGTAGGTGATTGGAGAAGTAGAGTGTTTGAAGTAGTTGTATAGATGATGGGAATGGTAGAGCTGGTTATGTGGATGGGTATTTGATGGAATGGTTGAGTAGGTGATGGGAATGGTCGAGTGGGGGATATGGGGGGATAAGTGATAGGAATGGATGAATCGGTGATATGAAAAGTTAGGTGATGATAATATTAGAGTGGGTGATGTGGATATGTAGGTGATGGATATGGAAGAATATTTGTTGTTGAAGGTTCTTTGATGGGAATGGTTGAGTGGGTGATGTGGATAGGTGATGGGAATGGAAGAATCGGTGATGTGGAAGGTTAGGTGATGAGAACGGTAGAGTGGGCGATGTGGATTGGTCGGTGATTTGAATGGAAGAATCGGTGATGTGGAAGGCTAGGTGATGAGAATGGTACAGTGGGTAATCTTGATTGGTAGGTGATGGGAATGGAAAAAATCGGTGATATGGAAGATTAGGTGATGGGATTAGTAGAGTGGGTGATATGGATGGATAAGTGATAGGAATGGAAGAATCGGTGATGTGGAAGGTTAGGTGATGAGAAAGATGGAGTGGGTGATGTGGATTGGTATGTGATGGGAATGGAAGAAACGGTTATGTGGAATGTTAGGTGATGAGAATGGTAGAGTGGGTGATGTGGATTGGTATATGATGTGAATGGAAGAAACTGAGATGTTAAAGGTTTGTTGATGAGAATGGCAGACTGGGTGATGTGGATTGTTAGGTGATAGGAGTGGAAAAATCGGTAATGTGGAAAGTTAGGTGATGAGAATGGAAGAGCTGGTGATATGGATTGGTCGGTGATGGGAATGGAAGAATCGGTGATATGGAAGGTTAGATGATGAGAATGGTAGAGTGGGTGATGTGGATTTGTAGGTGATGGGGACGGAAGATTCGGTGATCTGGAAAGTTAGGTGATGGGAATGGTAGAGTGGGTGATATGGATTAGTAGGCGATGTGAATGGAAGATCTGTGATGTTGAAGGTTAGTTGATGAGAATGGTAGAGTGGGTGATGTGGATTGGTAGGTGATGGGAATGGAAGAATCGATGATGTTGAAGGTTAGGTGATGGGAATGGTAGAATGGGTGATGTGGATTGGTAGGTGATGGGAATGGAAGAATCGGTGATGTAGAAGGTTAGGTGATGAGAATGGGCGAGTGGGTGACGTGGATTGGTAGGTGACGGGAATGGAAGAATCGGTGATATGGAAGGTTAAGTGATGGGATGGTAGAGTGTGTGATGTGGATGGATAGGTGATGGGAATGAAAAAATCGGTGATATGTAAGGTTAGGTGAGGGGAATGGTAGAGTGGATGATGTGGATTTGTAAGTGATAGGAATCGAAGAATCGGTGATGTGGAAGGTTAGGTGATGAGGATACTTGAGTGGGTTATATGGATTGGTAGGTGATGGGAATTGAAAAATCGGTGATGTGGAAAGTTAGGTTATGAAAATCGTAGTTTGGGTGATATGGATTGGTAGGTGATGGGAACGGAAGAATCGGTGATATGAAATGTTAGGTGTTGGGAATTGTAGAGGGGGTGATGTGGATGGAAAGGTGATTTGAATGGAAAAATCGGTGATATTGAAGGTTAGGTGATGAGATTGATAGTGTGGCTGATGGGGATTGGTAGGTGATGGGAATGGAAAAATCGGTGATATGGAAGGTTAGGTGATGAGAATAGGAGGGTGGGTGATGTTGATTGGTACGTAATGGGAATGGTAGAATCAGTGATGTAGAAGGTTAGTTGATGGGAATGGTAGAGTGTGTGATATGGATGGATAGGTAATGGAAATGGACGAATCGGTGATGAGGAAGGTTCGGTGACGAGAATGGTAGAGTGGGTTATGTGGTTTTGTAGGTGATGGGAATGGTAGAATCGGTGATATGAATGGTTAGGTGATGGGAATTGTAGAATGTGTAATGTGGATGGACAGGTGATGGGAATGGAAGAATCGGTGATGTGGAAGGCTATGTGATGAAAATGGTAGAGTGGGTGATGTGAATTGGTACGTGATGGGGATGGAAGAATCGGTGATGTTGAAGGTTAGGTGATGAGAGCGGTAGAGTGACGATGTGGATTGGTCGGTGATGGTAATGGAAGAATCGGTGATGTGGAAGTTAGGTATGGGATGGTAGAGTGTGTGATGTGGATTGGTAGGTGATGGGAATGGAAGAATCGGTGATGTGAAAGGTTAGGTGATGACAATTTTAGAGTGGAGTGATGTGGACTGGTAGGTGATGGGAATGGAAGAATCGGTGATGTGTAGGGTTAGGTAATGAGAATGGTAGAGTGGGGTTTGTGGATGGATAGGTGATGGGATTGGAAGAATCGATATTTTGGAAGGTTTGGGGATGATAATGATAGAGTGGGTGATGTGGATGGAAAGATTATGTGATTGGAAGAATCGGTGATGCGGAAGGTAGATGATGAGAATTGTAGAGTGGGTGATATGGATGGGTAGATGATGGGAATGGAAGAATCGGTGATGTTGAAGGTTAGGTGATGGGTATGGTAGAGTAGGTGATGTGGATGGGTACGTGATGGGAATGGAAGAATAGGTGATGTGGAAGGTTTGTTGAAGAAAATGCTAGAGTGGGTGATTTCGATTGGTAGGTGATGGGAAAAGTAGAGTGGTTGAAGTAGTTGTGTAGATTATGGGGATTTTAGAGTGGGTAATGTGGATTGTTGTGTGATGGGAATGGAAGAATCGGTTATGTGGAAGGTTTGGTGATGGGAATGGTAGAGTGGGTGATGTGGATTGGTATGTGATGGGAACGGAATAATCTGTGATGTGGAAGGTTAGGTTATGGGATTTTTTTAGTGTGTGTGATGTAGATTGGTCGGGAATGGGAACGGAAGAATCGATCATCTGGAAGACTAGGGGATGGCATTGGTAGAGTGTGTGATATTTAAGGATAGGTGAAGGGAATGGAAGAATCAGTGATGCTGAAGGTTAGGTGATGAGAAGGGTAGAGTGGGTGATATGGATTGGTAGGTGATAGGAATGGAAGAACTGGTTATTTGGAGGGTTAGGTGATGGGAATGGTAGATTGGGTGTTGTGGTTTGGTAGGTGATGGGAACGGAAGAATCGGTGATGTAGAAGGTTAGGGGATGGGATTGGTAGAGTGTGTGATGTGGATGGATAAGTGATGGGAATGGAAGAATCGGTGATGTGGAAGGTTATATGATGAGAATGATAGAGTGGGTGATGTGGATTGGTAGGTGATGGAAATGGAAGAATCGTGATATGGAAGGTTATGTGATGTGAATGGTAGAGTGGGTGATTTGGATTGGTAAGTGATGTTAATGGAAGAATCGGTGATGTGGAAGGTTAGCTGATGAGAATGATATAGTGGATGATGGGGATTGGTAGGTGATGGGAATGGAAGAGTCGGTGATCTGGAAGATTAAGTGATGGGAATGGTAGAGTGGGTGATGTGGATTAGTAGGCGATGTAAATGGAAGAATCTTTGATGTTAAAAGTTAGTTGATGAGAATGGTAGAGTGGGTAATGTGGATTGGTAGGTGATGGGAATGGAAGAATCGATGATATGGAAGGTTAGGTGATGGGAAAGGCAGAGTGTGTGATGTGGAAGGATATGTGATGGGAATGGAAGAATCGGTGATATGGAAGGTTAGGTGATGAGAATGGGCTAGTGGGTGACGTGGGTTGGTAGGTAATGGGATTGGAAGAATTGGTGATGTGTAGGGTTAGGTGATGAGAATGGTAGAGTGGGTGATGAGGATTGGTGGGTGATGGGAATGGAAGAATCGGTGATATGGAAGGATAGGTGATGGGGATGGTAGAGTGTGTGATGTGGATGAATAGATGATGGGAATGGAAGAATCGGTGATATGGATATTTAGGTGATGGGAATATTAGAGTGGGTGTTGTGGATTGATAGGTGATAGGAATCGAAAAATCGGTGATGTGGAAGGTTAGGTGATGAGAATATTTGAGTGGGTTATGTGGATTGGTAGGTGATGGGAATTGAAGAATCGGTGATGTGGAAGGTTAGGTCATGAAAATCGTAGATTGTGTGATATGGATTGGTAGGTGATGGGAACGGAAGAATCGGTGATATGAAATGTCAGGTGATGGGAATGGTAGAGTGGGTGATATGGATGGATAGGTGATGGAAATGGAAAAATCGGTGATGTTGAAGGCTTGGTGATGAGATTGATAAAGTGGGTGATGAGGACTGATAGGTGATGGGAATGGAAGAATCGGTGATATGGAAGGTTATGTGATGAAAATGGTAGAGTGGGTGATGTGAATTGGTACGTAATGGGAATGCAAGAATCGGTGATGTCGAAGGTTTGGTGATGAGAACGGCAAAGTGGGCGATGTGGATTGGTCGGTGATGGGAATGGAAGAATCGGTGATGTGGAGGGTTAGGTTATGGAATTGGTAGATCATGTGATGTGGATTGGTAGTTAAAGGGAGTGGAAGAATCGGTGATGTGGAAGGTTAGGTGATGAGAATTTTAGGATGGAGTGATGTGGATTGGTAGGTGATGGGAATGGAAGAATCGATGATGTGGAGGGTTAGATAATGAGAATGGTAGATTGGGTTTTGTGGGTGGATAGGTGATGGGATTGGAAGAATCGGTATTTTGGAAGGTTAGGTGATGATAATGGTATAGTGGGTGATGTGGATGGATAGGTTATGTGATTCAAAGAATCGGTGATGCGGAAAGTTAGATGATAAGAATGGTAGAGTGGGTGTTTTGGGTGAGTAGGTGATGGGAATGGAAGAATCGGTGATGTTGAAGGTTAGGTGATGGGTATGGTAGAGTGGGTGATGTGGATGGGTAGGTGATGGGAATGGAAGAATAGGTGATGTGGAAGGTTTGTTGAAGAGAATGCTAGAGTGGGTGATTTCGATTAGTAGGTGACGGGAAAAGTAGAGTGGTTGAAGTATTTGTGTAGGTAATGGGAATGGTAGAGTGGGTGATGTGGGCTGGTATGTGATGGGAATGGAATCATCGGTTATGTGGAAGGTTAGTTGATGGGAATGGTAGAATGGGTGATGTGGATTGGTCTGTGATGGGAACGGAAAGATCGGTGATGTGGAAGGTTAGTTTATGGGATTCTTTGGAGTGTGGGATGTGGATTGGTAGGTGAAGGGAACGAAAGAATTGTTAATGTGGAAGGTTAGGTGATGGCACTGGTAGAGTGTGTGATGTTTAAGGATAGGTGAAGGGAATGGAAGAATCGGTGATGTTGAAAGATAGGTGATGAGAAGGATAGATCTTGTGATTTGGATGGATAGGTGATAGGAATGGAAGAATCGGAGGTGTGGAAGGTTAGGTGATGAAAATTATAGAGTGGATGATGTGGATTGGTAGGTGATGGGAATGGAAATATCGGTGATGTGGAAGGCTAGGTGATGAGAAAGGTAGATTGAGTGATGTGGATAGATAGGTGATGGGAATGGAAGAGTCGGTGATGTGTTAGGTTAGGTGATGAGAAAGTTATAGTGGGTGATGTGGATTGGTAGGTGAGAGAAATGGAAGAATCGGTGATGTGGAAATTTAGGTGATGGGAATGGTAGAGTGGGTTATGTGGAGTGGTAGGTGATGGGAATGGAAGAATCGGTGATCTGGAAGGTTAGGTGATGAGAATGGTAGAGTGGGTGATGTGAATTGGTAGGCGATGGGACCGGGAGAATAGGTGATATGGAAGTTTAGGTAATAAGATTGACAGAGTGGGCGATGTGGATTGGTAGGTGATGAGAATGGAAGAATCGATGATGATGAATGTTAGATGATGGGAATGGTAGATTGGGTGATGTGGATTAGTCGGTAATGGAAATGGAAGATTCGTTGATGTAGAAGGTTAGGTTATGAGAATGGTATAGTGGGTGATGTGGATTGGTAGGAGATGGGAACGGAAGAATCGGTGACGTGGAAGGTTAGGTGATGGGAATGGTATAGTGGGTGATGTAGATGGATAGATTAAGGGAAGGGAAGAATTAGTGATGTGCAAGGCTAGGTGATTGTAATGGTAGAGTGGGTTATATGGATGGATAGGTGATAGGAATACAAGAATCGGTGATATGGAAGGCTAGGTTATGAGAATGGTAGAATGGGTGATGTGGATTGGGAGGTGATAGGATTGGAAAAATCGGTGATATGGAAGGATAGGTGATGAGAATGGTAGAGTGGGCGGTGTGGATTGGTATTTGATTGGAATGGAAGAATCAGTGATATGGAATGTTAGTTGATGGTAATGGTAGATTGGATGATGTGGATGAATAGGAGATGTGAATGGAAGAATTGGTGATGTAGATAGTTAGGCGATGAGAATGATAGAGTGGGTGATATGGATTGGTATATGATGGAAATGGATGAATCTGTGATGTGGAATGTTAGGTGATGAGAAGAGTAGAGTGGGTGATGTGGTTTGGTAGGTGATGGGAATGGAAGAATTGAATAAGTGGAAGGTTAGGTGATGGGAGTGGTTGATTGGGTGATGTGAATTGGTAGGTGATGGGAACGGATAAATCGGTGTATGTGGAAGGTTAGGTGATGGGATTGGTAGAGTGTGTGATGTGGATGGATAGGTGATGGGAATGGAAAAATCGGTGATGTTGAAGGTTAGGTGTTGAAAATGATAGATTGGGTTATGTGGATTCGAAGGTGATGGGAATGGAAGAATCTGTGATGTCGATTTTTAGGTGATGGGAATGGTAGAGAGGGTGATGTGAATTGGTAGGTGATGGGAATGGAAGAATTTGTGATGTGGAAGGTTAGGTGATGAGAATATTTGAGTTGGTTATGTGGATTGGTAGGTGATGGGAATGGAAGAATCGGTGATGTGGAAGGTTATTTCATGAGAATCGAATATTGGGTGATGTGGATTGGTAGGTGATGGCAACGGAAGAATCGGTGTTGTGGAATGTTAGGTGATGGGAATGGAAGAGTGTTTGATGTGGATGGATAGGTAATGGGAATGGGAAAAACGGTGATGTGAAAGGTTAGGTGATGGGAATGATAGAGTGGATGATATGGATTGGTAGGAGATGGTAATGGAAGAATCAGTGATGTGGAATGTTAGGTGATGAGAATGGTAGATTGGGTGATGTGGATTGGTAGTTAATGGGAATGGTAGAGTGGATGATGTGAATGGATAGATGATGGGAATGGAAAAGTCGGTGATGTGAAAAGTTAGATGATGAGAATGGTAGAGCGGGTGATGTGGATTGGTAGGTAAGTGGAATGGTAGAATCGGTGATATGGAAGTTTAGGTGATGGGAATGGTAGAATATGTGATATGAATGGATAGGTGATGGGAATGGAAGAATCTGTGATGTTTAAGGTTAGGTGATGAGAATGGTAGAGTGGGTGATGTAGAATGGTAGGTGATGGGAATGGAAGAATAGGTGATGTCGAAAGTTAGGTGATGAGAACGGTAGAGTGGGCGATGTGGATTGGTCAGTGTTGGGTATGAAAGAATCGGTGATGTGGAAGGTTAGGTGATGAGAATGGTTGAGTGGGTGATGTTGATTGGTATTTGATGGGAACGGAAGAATCGGTGATATGAAAGTTTAGGTGATTGGAATGGTAGAGTGGGTGATGTGGATTGGTAGGTGATGGGAATGGAAGAATCGGTGATGTAAAAGGTCAGGTGATTTGGATGGTAGAGTTGGTGATGTGGAAGGATAGGTGATGGGAATGGATAAATCGGTGATATGGAAGGTTAGGTGATGAGGATGGTAGAGTGGGTGATGTGGATTAGTGGGTAGTGGGAATGGAAGAATCGGTGGGCGATGTGGATTGGTAGTTGATGGGAATGGAAGAATCAGTGATGTTGAAGGTCAGGTGTTGAGAAGGGTAAAGTGGGTGATGTGGATTGGTAGGTGATGGGAGTGTAAGAATCGGTTATATGGATAGTTTAGCTAAGGGAATGGTAGATTGTGTGATATGGATTGTTAGGTGATGGGAACGGAAGAATTGGTGATGTGGCAAGTTAGGTGATGGGATTGTTAGAGTGCGTGATGTGGATGGATAGGTGATTGGATTGGAAGAATCGGTGATGTGGAAGGTTAGATGAAGAGAATGATAGAGTGGGTGATGTGGATTGGTGGGTGATGAGAATGGAAGAGTCGGTGATATGGATGATTAAGTGATGAGAATGATAGTGTGGGTGATTTGGATTGGTAGGTGATGTTAATTGAAGAATCGGTGAAATTGAAGGTAAGGTGATGGGAATGGTAGTTTTTGTGATATGGATGGATAGGTGATGAATATGGAAGAATCGGTGATATGGAAGGTTAGGTGATGAGAATGATAGAGTGGGTGATGTGGACTGGTAGGTGATGGTAATGGAAGAATCGGTTGTGTGGAAGGTTTGGTGATGGGAATGGTCGATTGGGTGATGTGGATTGATAGGTGTTGGGAACGGAAGAATCGGTGATATGGAATGTTAGGTAATGGGAATGGTCGAGAGGGTGATATGGATGGATAGGAGATGGGAATGGAAAAATCGGTGATGTGGAAGGTTGGGTGATGAGAATCATAGAGTGGGTGACGTGGATTGGTAGGTAGGGGGAATGGTAGAATCGGTAATGTGGAAGGTTAGGTGATGAGAATGGAAGAGTGTGTGATGTGGATGGATAGGTGATAGTGGAAGAATCGGTAATGTGTAAGGTTAGGTGATAAGAATGGGTGAATCGGTTATGTGGAAGGTTTGGTGATGGGAATGGTAGATTTGGTGATGTGGATTGGTAGGTGATGGGAACGAAAGATTCGGTGATGTGGAAGGTTATGTGATGGGATATTTTAGAGTGTGTGATGTGGATGGATAGGTGATGGGGATGGAAGAATCGATGATATGGTAGGTTAGGTAATGAGAATGGTAGAGTGGGTGATTTGGATTGGTAGATGATGTTAATGGAAGAATCGGTGATGTTGAAGGTTAGGTGATGGGAATGGTACATGTTGTGATTTGGATGGATAGGTGATGGGAATGGAAGAGTCGGTGATGTGGAAGGTTAGGTGATGAGAGTGATAGAGTGGGTGATGTGGATTGGTATGTGATGGGAAGAGAAAAATCTTTGATGTGGAAGGTTAGGTGAAGAGAAAGGGAGAGCGGGTGGTGTGTATTGGTAGGTGATGGAAATGGAAGAGTCGGTGATGTGGAAAGTTAGGTGATGAGAATGTTAGAGTGGGTGATGTGGATTGGCAGGTGAGAGGAATGGAAGAATCGGTGGTGTGGAAGGTTAAGTGATGAGAATGGTAGAGTGGGTGATGTGGATTGGTAGGTGATGGGAATGGAAGAATCGGTGATGTGGAAGGTTAGGTAATGAGAATGGTAGAGTGGGTGATGTGGATTGGTAGGTGATGGGAACGAAAGAATCGGTGATGTGGAAAGTTAGGTGATGGAAATGATAGACTGGGTGATGTGGATGGATAGGCGTTGGGAATGGAAAAATCGGTGTTGTGGAAAGTTAGGTGATGGGAATGGTAGAGTGGGTGATGTGGATGGATAGGTGATTGGAATGGAAAAATCGGTGATGTGGAAGGTTACGTGATGAGAATAATAGAGTGTGTGATGTGATTTGATAGGTGATGGGAATGGTAGTCGGTGATGTGGAATGTTAGGTGATGAGAATGGTAGAGTGGGTGATGTCGATTTGTAGGTAATGGGAATGGAAGAATCGGTAATATGGAAGGCTAGGTGATGGGAATGGCAGAATGTGTGATTTGGATGGAAAGGTGATGGGAATGGAAGAATCGGTGATGTTGAAGGTTAGGTGATGAAAATGGTAGAGTCTGTGATGTGGATTTCTAGGTGATGGGAATGGAAGAATCGGTGATTTGAAAGGTTAGGTGATGAGAACGGTATAGTGGGCGATGTGGATTGGTCGGTGATTGTAATGGAAGAATCGGAGATATGGAAGGCTAGGTGATGAGAATGGTAGAGTGGGCGACGTGGATTGGTACGTAATGGGAACGGAAGAATCGGTGATGTGGAAGGTTACGTGAAGGGAATGGTAGAGTGGGTGATGTGGATTGGTAGGTGATGGGAATGGAAGAATCGGTGACGTGAAAGGTTAGGTGATGGGAATGGTAGAGTGGGTGATGTGGAATGATAGGTGAAGGGAATGGAAGAATTGGTGATGTGAAAGGTTAGGAGATGAGAATGGTAGAGTGTGTGATGTGGATTGGTAATTCATGGGAATGGAAGAATAGGTGATGTGAGGTATAGGTGATGAGAATGGTAGAATGGGTGATGAGGATTGGTAGGTGACGGGAATTTAAGAATCTGTGATATGGAAGGTTAGGTGCTGAGAATGGTAGAGTGAATGATGTGGATTGGTAGATGATAGGAATGGAAGAATCGGTTATGTGGAAAGTTAGGTGATGAGAATGGTTAGGTGATGGGATTAGGAGAGTCGGTGATATGGGAGTAGGTGATGGGAATGGTGGGGTGTGTGATGTGGATGGATAGGTGATGGGAATGGAAGAATCTGTAATATGGAAGGCTAGGTCATGAGAATGGTAGAGTGGGTGATGAGGATTGGTATGTGATTGGAATGGAATATCGGTGATGTCGAAGATTAGGTGATGAGAGCAGTAGAGTGGGCGATGTGGATTGGTCGTTGTTGGGTATGGAAGAATCGGTGATGTGGAGGGTTAGGTGATGAGAATGGTAGAGTAGGTGATGTTGATTGGTATTTGATGGGAACGGAAGAATCGGTGATGTGGAAGGTTAGGTGATGGGAATGGTAGATTGGGTAATGTGGATTGGTAGGTGATGGGAATGGAAGAATCGGTGATGTGAAAGGACAGGTGATGGGAATGGCAGAGTGGGTGATGTGGAAGGATAGGTGATGGGAATGGGAGAATCGGTGATGTGGAAGGTTAGATGATGAGATTGGTAGAGTGGGTAATGCGGATTGGTACGTGGTGGGAATGGAAGAATCCTTGAAATGTAGAGTTAGGTGATGAGAGTAGTAGAGTGTGTGATGTGGATTGGTAGGTGATGGGAATGAAAGAATCGTTGATGTGGAAGGTTAGCTGACGGGGATTGTAGAGTGGGTGATGTGGTTGGATAGGTGATGGGAATGGAAGAATCGGTGATGTGGAAGGTTAGGTGATGACATTGGTAGAGTGGTTGATGTAGATTGGTAGGTAATAGGAATTTAAGAATAGGTGATGTGGAGTGTTTGGTGATGAGAGTGGAAGAGTGGGTGTTTTGGATGGATAGGGGATGGGACTGGAAGAATCGGTATTGTGGAAGGCTAGGTGATGATAATGGTAAGGTGGGTGATGCGGATGGATAGGTTATGTTAATGGAAGAATCGGTGATGCGGAAGGTTAGGTGATGAGAATGGGAGAGTGGGTGATGTGGATTTATAAATGATGGGAATGGAAGAATCGCTGATATGGAAGGTTAGGTGATGGGTATGGTAGAGTGAGTGATGTGGATGGCTAGGTGACGGGAATGGAAGAATCGGTGATGTTTAGGGTTTGTTGAAGAGAATGGCAGGGTGGGTGATTCGGATTGGTAGGTGATGGGAATGGAAGAATCGTTTATGTGAAAGGTTTGGTGAGGGCAATATTAGATTGTGTGACATGGATTGGCAGGTAATGGGAACGGAAGAATCGGTGATGTGGAAGGTTAGGTGATTGGATTGGTAGAGTGTGTGATGTGGATGGATAGGTGATGGCAATGGAAGAATTGGTGATGTGGAAGGTTAGGTGATGAGGATGATAGAGTGGGTGATGTGGATTGGTAGGTGATGGAAATGGAAGAATCGGTGTTATGGATGGTTAGGCGATGAGAATGGTAGAGTGGGTGACTTGGATTGGTAGGTGATGATAATGGAATATTCGGTGATGTTGAAGGTAAGGTAATGGGAATGGTAGATTTTGTGATTTGGATGGATAGGCGATGGGAATGGAAGAATCCGTGATATGGAAGGCTAGGTGATGAGAATGATAGAGTGGGTGATGTGGATTGGTAGGTGATGGGAATGGAAGAATCGGTTATGTGGAAGGTTTGGTGATGGGAATGGTAGATTGGGTGATGTGGATTGATAGGTGATGCGAACGGAAGAATCGGTGATGTGGAATATTTGGTGATGGGAATGGTAGAGTGGGTGATGTGGATGGATAGGTGATGGGAATGGAAAAATCGGTGTTGTTGAAAGTTAAGTGATGGGAATGGTAGAGTGGGTGATGTGGATTGATAGGTGATGGGAATGGAAGAATCGGTGTTATGGATGGTTAGGTGATGAGAATGGTAGAGTGGGTGATTTGGATTGGTAGGTGATGTTGAAGGTAAGATAATGGGAATGGTAGATTTTGTGATTTGGATGGATAGGCGAGTGGGCGATGTGGACTGGTCGGCGATTGTAATGGAAGAATCAGTGATATAGAAGGTTAGGTGATGAGAATGGTAGAGTGGGCGATGTGGATTGGTACATAATGGGAACGGAAGAATCGGTGATGTGGAAGGTTAGGTGATGGGAATGGTAGAGTGGGTGATATGGATTAGTAGGTGATGGGAATGGAAGAATCGGTGACGTGAAAGGGTAGGTGATGGGAATGGTAGAGTGGGTGATGTGGAATGATAGGTGATGGGAATGGAAGAATTGGTGATATGAAAGGTTAGGAGATGAGAATGGTAGAGTGGGTGATGTGCATTGGTAATTCATGGGAATGGATGAATAGGTGATGTGAAGGTTTAGGTGATGAGAATGGTAGAGTGGGTGATGAGGATTGGTAGGTGACGGGAATTTAAGAATCTGTGATATGGAAGGTTAGGTGATGAGAATCGTAGAGTGAATGATGTGGGTTGGTAGGTGATAGGAATGGAAGAATCGGTGATGTGGAAAGTTAGGTGATGAGAATGGTTGAGTGGGTAATGTAGATTGTTAGGTGATAGGAATGGAAGAGTCGGTGATATGGAAGGTTGGGTGATGGGAATGGTAGGATGTGTGATGTGGATGGATAGGTGATAGTAATGGAAGAATCTGTGATGTGGAGGAATAGGTCATGGAAATGGTAGAGTGGGTGATGAGGATTGGTATGTGATTGGAATGGAAGAATCGGTGATGTCGAAGGTTAGGTGATGAGAACGGTAGAGTGGGCGATGTGGATTGGTCGTTTTTGGTATGGAAGAATCGGTGGTGTGGACAGTTAGGTGGAGAGAATGGTAGAGTGGGTGATATTTTTTGGTATTTGATGGCAACGGAAGAATCGGTGATGTGTAAGGTTAGGTGATGGGAATGGTAGAGTGGGTGATGTGGATTGGTACGTGATGGGAATGGAAGAATCGGTGATGTGAAAGGACAGGTGATGGGGATGGTAGAGTGGGTGATGTGGAAGGATAGGTGATGGGAATGGAAGAATCGGTGATGCGGAAGGTTAGGTGATCAGAATGGTAGAGTGGGTGATGCGGATTGGTACGTGATGGAAACGGAAGAATCATTCAAATGTAGATTTAGGTGATGATAATAGTTGAGTGGTTGATGAGGATTGGTAGGTGATGGGAATGAAAGAATCGTTGATGTGGAAGGTTAGGTGCTGGGGATTGTAGAGTGGGTGATATGGTTGGATAGGTGATGGGAATAGAAGAATCGGTGATGTGGAAGGTTAGGTGGTGAGAATGGTAGAGTGATTGATGTAGATTAGTAGGTCATAGGAATTTAAGAATATGTTATGTGGAGAGTTAGGTGATGAGAGTGGTAGAGTGAGTGTTGTGGATGGATAGGGGATGGGATTGAAAGAATCGGTATTGTGGAAGGCTAGGTGATGATAATTGTAGGGTGGGTGATGTGGATGAATAGGTTATGTTAATGGCAGAATCGGTGATGCGGAAGGTTAGGTGATGAGAATGAGAGAGTGGGTGATGTGGATTTATAGGTGATGGAAGTGGAAGAATCGGTGATGTGGAAGGTTAGGTGATGGGTATGGTCGAGTGGGTGATATGAATGGGTAGGTGATGGGAATGGAAGAATCGGTGATGTGGAAGGCTTGTTGAAGAGAATGGTAGGGTGGGTGATTTGGATTGGTAGGTGATGGGAATGGAAGAATCATTTATGTGGAAGGTTTGGTGAGGGGAATGGTAGATTGTGTGATATGTATTGGTAGGTGATGGGAACGGAAGAGTCGGTGATGTAGAAGGTTAAGTGATGGGATTCGTAGAGTGTGATATGGATGGATAGGTGATGGGAATGGAAGAATCGGTGATGTGGAAGGTTTGGTGGTGAGGATGATAGAGTGGGTGATGTGAATTGTTATGTAATTGGAATGGAAGAATCGGTGATATGGATGGTTAGGTGATGAGAATGCTAGAGTGGGTGATTTGGATTGGTAGGTGATGTTAATGGAAGAATTGGTGATGTTGAAGGTAAGGTAATGGGAATGGTAGATTTTGTGATTTGGATTGGTAGGTGATGGAAATGGAAGAATCGGTGATATGAAAGGTTAGGTGATGAGAATGATAGTGTGGGTGATGTGGATTGGTAGGTGATAGGGATGAAAGAATCGGTTATGTTGAAGGTTAGGTGATGGGAATGGTAGATTGGGTGATGTGGATTGATAGGTGATGGGAACGGAAGAATTGGTGATGTGGAATGTTAGGTTTTGGGAATGCTAGAGTGGGTGATGTGGATGGATTGATGATGGGAATGGAAAAATCGGTGTTGTGGAAAGTTTAGTGATGGGAATGGTAGAATGAGTGATGTGGATGGATAGGTGATGTGAATGGAGAAATCGGTGATGTGGAAGGTTAGGTGATGAGAATGACAGAGTGTGTGATGTGGATTGGTAGGTGATTTAATGATAGTCGGTGATGTGGAATAGGTGATGAGAATGGTAGAGTGGGTGATATGGATTGGTAGGTAATGGGAATGGAAGAATCGGTAATGTGGAAGGTTCGGTGATGGGAATGGTAGAGTGTGTGATTTAGATGGATAGGTGATGGGAATGGAAGAATCGGTGATGTGGAAGGTTAGGTGATGAGAATGGTAGAGTCTGTGATGTGGATTTTTAGGTGATGGGAATGGAAGAATCGGTGATGTGGAGGGTTAGGTGATAAGAACGGTAGAGTGGGCGAAGTGGATTGGTCGGTGATTGTAATGGAAGAATCGGTGATATGGAAGATTAGTGGATGAGAATGGTAGAATGGGCGATGTGGATTGGTAGGTAATGGGAACGGAAGAATCGGTGATGTGGAAGGTTAGGTGATGGGAATGGTAGAGTGTTTGATGTGGATTGGTAGGTAATGGGAATGTAAGAATCGGTGACGTGAAAGGTTAGGTGATGGGAATGGTAGAGTGGGTGATGTGGAATGATAGGTGATGGGAATGGAAGAATTGGTGATATGAAAGGTTAGGAGATTAGAATGGTGGAGTGGGTGATGTTGATTGGTAATTCATGGGAATGGAAGAATAGATGATGTAGAGGTTTAGGTGATGAGAATGGTAGAGTGAGTGATGAGGATTGGTAGGTGACGGGAATTTAAGAATCTGTGATATGGAAGGTTAGGTGATGAGAATGGTAGAGTGGGTGATGTGGATTGGTAGGTGATAGGAATGGAAGAATCGGTGATGTGGAAAGTTAGGTGATGAGAATGGTTGAGTGAGTAATGTAGATTGTTATGTGATGGGAATTGAAGAGTCGGTGATATGGAAGGTTAGGTGATGGGAATGGTAGAGTGTTTGATATGAATGGATAGGTGATGGTAATGGAAGAATCTGTGATATAGCAGGTTAATTCATGAGAATGGTAGAGTGGGTGATGAGGATTGGTATGTGACTGGAATGGAAGAATCGGTGATGTCGAAGGTTAGGTGATGAGAACGGTAGAGTGGGCGATGTGGATTGGTCGTTGTTGGGTATGGAAGAATCGGTGATGTGGAAAGTTAGGTGATGAGAGTGGTAGAGTGGATGATGTTGATTGGAATTCGATGGGAACGGAAGAATCGGTGATGTGGAAGGTTGGGTGACGACAATGGTAGAGTGGGTGATGTGGATTGGTACGTTATGGGAATGGAAGAATCGGTGATGTGAAAGGACAGGTGATGGGAATGGTAGAGTGGGTCATGTGGAAGGATAAGTAATGGGAATGGCAGAATCGGTGATGTGGAATGTTAGGTGACGAGAATGGTAGAGTGGGTGATGCGGATTGGTACGTGATGGGAATGGAAGAATCCTTGAAATATAGATTTAGGTGATGAGAATAGTAGAGTGGGTGATGAGGATTGGTAGGTGATGGGAATGAAAGAATCGTTGATGTGGAAGGTGGGGTGATGGGGATTGTAGAGTGGGTGATGTGGTTGGATAGGTGCTGGGGATAGAAGAATTGGGTATGTGGACAGTTAGGTGATGACAATGGTAGAGTGGTTGATGTAGATTGGTAGGTTATAGGAATTTAAGAATAGGTGATGTGGAGTGTTAGGTGATGAGACTGGTAGAGTGGGTGTTGTGGATGGATAGGGGCTAGGATTGGAAGAATCTGTATTATGGAAGGTTAGGTGATGATAATGGTACGGTGGGTGATGCGGATGGATAGGTTATGTTAATGGAAGAATCGGTGATGCGGAAGGTTAGGTGATGAGAATGGGAGAGTGGGTGATGTGAATTTATAGGTGATGGGAATGGAAGAATCGGTGATATGGAAGGTTAGGTGATGGGTATGGTAGAGTGGGTGATGTGGATGGGTCGGTGATGGGAATGGAAGAATCGGTGATGTTGAGGGTTTTTAAAGAGAATGGTAGGGTGGGTGATTTGGATTGGTAGGTGATGGGAATGAAAGAATCATTGTTGTGGAAGGTTAGGTGATGGGGATTGTAGAGTGGGTAATGTGGTTGGATAAGTGATGGGAACAGGAAAATCGGTGATGTGGAAGGTTAGGTGATGACAATGGTAGAGTGGTTGATGTAGATTGGTAGGTTTTAGGAATTTAAGAATAGGTGATGTGGAGTGTTAGGTGATGAGAGTGGTAGAGTGGGTGTTGTGGATGGATAGGGGATGGGATTGGAAGAATCGGTATTGTGGAAGGTAAGGTGATGATAATGGTACGGTGGGTGATGCAGATGGCTAGGTTATGTTTATGGAAGAATGGGTGATGCGGAAGATTAGGTGATGAGTATGGGAGAGTGGTGATGTGGATTTATAGGTGATGGGAGTGGAAGAATTCGTTATATGGAAGGTTAATTGAAGGGTATGGTTGAGTGGATGATGTGGATGGATCGGTGATGGGAATGGAAGAATCGATGATGTGGAAGGGTTGTTAAAAAGAATGGCAGGGTGGGTGATATGGATTGGTAGGTGATGGGAAAAATAGAGTGGTTGAAGTAGTTGTGTAGGTGATGCGAATGGAAGAGTGGGTGATACGGATTGGTATGTGAAGGGAATGGAAGAATTGGTGATGTGGAAGGTTAAGGGATGAGGATGATAGAGTGGGTGATGTGGATTGGTAGGTGATGGAAATGGAAGATTCGGTGATGTTGAAGGAAAGGTGATGGAAATGGTAAATTTTGTGATTTGGATGGATAGGTGATGGAATTGGAAGAATCAGTGATATGGAAGGTTAGGTGATGAGAATGATAGAGTGGGTGATGTGGATTGGTGGGTGATGGGAATGGAAGGATCGGTTATGTGGAAGGTTTGGTGATGGGAATGGTAGATTGGGTGATGTGGATTGATAGGTGATGGGAACGGAAGAATCGGTGATGTGGAATGTTAGGTGATGGGAATGGTTGAGTGGGTGATGTGGATGGATATGTCATTTGAATGGAAATATCGGTGATGTGGAAGGTTGGGTGATGTGAATCATTGAGTGGATGACATGGATTTGTAGGTAATGGGAATGGAAGAATCGTTGATATGTAAGGTTAGGTGATTAGAATGGTAGAGTGGGTGATGTGGATTGGTAGGTGATGGGAATGGAAAAATTGGTTATGTTGAAGGTTTGGTGATGGGAATAGTAGATTGAGTGATGTGGATTGATAGGTGATGGGAACGGAAGAATCGGTGATGTGGAATATTAGGTGATGGGAATGGTAGAGTGGGTGATGTGGATGGATAGGTGATGGGAATGGAAAAATCGGTGTTGTGGAAAGTTAAGTGATGGGAATATTAGAGTGGGTGAT
The DNA here is from genome assembly GCA_038088735.1 of Panulirus argus. Taxonomy (NCBI): domain Eukaryota; kingdom Metazoa; phylum Arthropoda; class Malacostraca; order Decapoda; family Palinuridae; genus Panulirus; species Panulirus argus. Next base: position 18,900 of record JAYMFT010254162.1, read on the forward strand.
GTGGATGGATAGATGATGGGAATGGAGAAATCGGTGATGTGGAAGGTTAGATGATGAGAATGATAGTGTGTGATGTGGATTGGTAGATGATGGAATGGTAGTCGGTGATGTGGAATGTTAGGTGATGAGAATGGTAGAGTGGGTGATATGGATTGGAAGGTAATGGGAATGGAAGAATCGGTAATGTGGAAGGTTAGGTGTTGGGAATGGTAGAGTGTGTGATTTAGATAGATAGGTGATGGGAATGGAAGAATCGGTGATGTGGAAGGTTAGGTGATGAGAATGTTAGAGTCTGTGATGTGGATTTTTAGGTGATGGGAATAGATGAATCGGTGTTGTGTAAGGTTAAGTGATAAGAACGGTAGATTGGGCGATGTGGATTGGTCGGTGATTGTAATGGAAGAATCGGTGATATGGAAGGTTAGGTGATGAGAATGGTAGAGTGGGCGATGTGTTTTGGTACGTAATGGGAACGGAAGATTCGGTGATGTGGAAGGTTGGGTGAAGGGAATTTTAGAGTGGGTGATGGGGATTTGTAGGTGATGGGAATGGAAGAATCGATGACGTAAGAGGTTAGGTGATGGGAATGGTAGAGTGGGTGATGTGGAATGAGGGGTTATGGGAATGGAAGAATTGCTGAGATGAAAGGTTAGGATATGAGAATGGTAGAGTGCGTGATGTGGATTGGTAATTTATGGGAATGGAAGAATAGGTAAAGTGTAGGTTTAGGTGATGAGAATAGAAGAGTGAGTGATGAGGATTGGTAGTTGACGGGAATTTCAGAATCGGTGAATTGGAGGGTTAGGTGATGTGAATGGTAGAGTGGGTGATGTGGATTCGTATGTGATTGGAATGGAAAAATTGGTGATGTCGAAGGTTAGGTGATGAGAACGGTAGAGTGGGAGATGTGGATTGGTCGGTGTTGAGCATGGAAGAATCGGTGATTTGCAAGGTTAAATGATTAGAAGGATAGGGTGGGTGATGTGGATTGGTATGTGATGGGAATGGAAGAATCTTTTATGTGGAAGGTTTGGTGATGGGAATGGTAGAGTAGGTGATGTGGACTGATAGGTGATGGGAACGGCAGAATCGGTGATGTGGAATGTTAGGTGATGGGAATGGTAGAGTGAGTGATATGGATGGATAGGTGATGGGAATGGAAAAATCGGTGATGTGGAAGGTTGGGTTATGAGAGTCATAGAGTGGGTGATGTGGATTGGTAGGTGATTTGAATGGAAGAATAGGTGATATGAAAGGTTAGGTGATGAGAATGGTAGAGTGGGTGATGTGGATTGGTAGGTAATGGGAATGGAAGAATCGGTGATGTGAAAGGACAGGTGATGGGAATGGTAGAGTTGGTGATGTGGAAGGATAAGCAATGGGAATGGAAGAATCAGTGATGTGGAAGGTTAGGTGATGAGAATGGTAGAGTGGGTGATGCGGATTGGTACGTGATGGGAATGGAAGAATCCTTGAAATGTAGAGTTAGGTGATGAGAATAGTAGACTGGGTGATGAGGATTGGTAGGTGATGGGGATGAAGGAATTGTTGATGTGGAAAGTTAGGTGATGGGGATTGTAGAGTGGGTGATGTGGTTGGATAGGTGATGGGAATAGAAGAATCGGTGATGTGGAAGGTTAAGTGATGACAATGGTAGAGTGTTTGATGTAGATTGATAGGTTATAGGAATTTAAGAATAGGTGATGTGGATTATTAGATGATGAGAGTGGGTGTTGTGGACGGATAGGGGATGGGATTGGAAGAATCACTATTATGGAAGGCTAGGTGATGATAATGGTAGGGTTGGTGATGCGGATGGATAGGTTATGTTAATGGAAGAATCGGTGATGCGGAAGGTTAGGTGATGAGAATGGGATAGTGGGTGATGTGGATTTATAGGTGATGGGAATGGAAGAATCGGTTATATGGAAGGTTAGGTGATGGGTATGGTAGAGTGGGTGATGTGGATGGGTCGGTGATGGGAATGGAAGAACCGGTGATGTGGAAGGTTTGTTAAAGAGAATGGTAGGGTGGGTGATTTGGATTGGTAGGTGATGGGAATGAAAGAATCGTTGATGTGGAAGGTTAGGTGATGGGGACTGTAGAATGGGTAACATGGTTGGATATTTGATGGGGATAGAAGAATCGGTGATGTGGAAGGTTTGGTGATGACATTGGTAGAGTGGTTGATGTAGATTGGTAGGTTAGAGGAATTTAAGAATAGGTGATGTGTAGTGTTAGGTGATGAGAATGGTAGAGTGGGTGTTGTGGATGGATAGGGGATGGGATTGGAAGAATCGGTATTGTGGAAGGTTAGGTGATGATAATGGTAGGGTGGGTGATGTGGAGGGATAGGTTATGTTAATGGAAAAATTGGTGATGCGGAAGGTTGGGTGACGAGAATGGGAGAGTGGGTGATATGGATGTATAGGTGATGGGAATGGAAGAATTCGTTATGTGGAAGGTTAGATGATGGGTATGGTAGAGTGGGTGATGTGGATGGGTCGGTGACTGGAATGGAAGAATCGGTGATGTGGAAGGTTAGGTGATGAGAATGATAGAGTGGGTGATGTGGATTGGTATGTGATGGGAATAGAAAGATCGGTGATATGGAAAGTTAGGTGATGAGAAAGGTAGAGTGGGTGATGTGTATTGGTAGGTGATGGGAATGGAAGAGTTGGTGATGTGGAAGGTTAAGTGATGAGAATATTAGAGTGGGTGATGTGGATTGGTAGGTGAGAGGAATGGAAGAGTCGGTGATGTGGAAGATTAGATGATGTGAATGGTAGATTGAGTTATGTGGATTGGTAGGTGATGGAAATGGAAGAATCGGTGATGTGGAAGGTTAGGTGATGAGAATCGTAGAGTGTGTGATGTGGATTGGTAGGTAATGGGAACGAAAGAATCGGTGATGTGGAAAGTTAGATGATGGGAATGGTAGAGTGGGTGATGTGGATGGATAGGTAATGGGAATGGAAAAATCAGTGTTGTGGAAAGTTAGGTGATGGGAATGGTAGAGTGGGTGATGTAGATGGATTGGTGATGGGAATGGAAAAATCGGTGATGTGGAAGGTTAGGTGATGAGAATGATAGAGTGGGTTATGTGGATTGGTATGCGATGGGAATGGTAGTTGTTGATGTGGAATGTTAGGTAATGAGAATGGTAGAGTGGGTGATGTGGATTGGTAGGAAACGGGAATTGAAGAATCATCAATGTGGAAGGTTAGGTGATGGGAATGGTAGAGTGTGATTTGGATGGATATTTGATGGGAATGGAAAAATAGGTGTTTTGGAAAGTTGGGTGATGGGAATGGTAGAGTGGGTGATATAGATTAATAGGTGATGGGAATGGAGAAATCGGTGATGTGGAAGGTTAGGTGATGAGAATGATGGAATGTGTGATGTGGATTGGTAGGTGATGGGAATGGTAGTTGGTGATGTGGAATGTTAGGTGATGAGAATGGTAGAGTGGGTGATGTGGATTGGTAGGTAATGGGAATGGAAGAATCTGTGATATGGAAGGTTAGGTGATGGGAATGGAAGAGTGTGTGATTAGGATGGATAGGTGATGGGAATGGAAGAATCGGTGATGTGGAAGGTTATTTGATGAGAATGGTAGAGTCTGTGATGTGGATTCTTAGGTGATGAGATTGGAAGAATCGGTGATGTGGAAGGTTAGAGTGGACATGTGGATTGGTCGGTGATTGTAATGGAAGAATCGGTGACATGGAAGGTTAGGTGATGAGAATGGTAGAGTGGGCAATGTGGATTGGTACGTAATGGGACCGGAAGAATCGGTGATTTGGAAGCTTATGTGATGGGAATGGTTGATTGGGTGTTGTGGGCTGGTAGGTGATGGGAATGGAAGAATCGATGACGGGAAAGGTTAGGAGATGTGAATGGTAGAGTGGGTGATGTGGATTACTAATTCATGGGAATGGAAAAGTCGGTGATATGGAGGTTTAGGTGATGAGAATGGTAGAGTGGATGATGAGGATTGGTAGGTGACGGGAATTTAAGAATCGGTGATATGGAAGGTTAGGTGATGAGAATGGTAGAGTGGGTGATGTGGATTGGTAGGTGATAGGAATGGAAGAATGGGTGATGTGGAATGTTAGGTGATGAGAATGGTTGTGTAGGTAATGTAGATTGTTCGGTGATGGGAATGGAAGAGTCGGTGATATGGAATGTTAGGTGATGGGTATGGTAAGATGTGTGATGTGGATGGATAGGTGATGGGAATGGAAGAATCGGTGATATGGAAGGTTAGGTCATGAGAATGGTAGAGTGGGTGATGTGGATTGGTATATGATTGGAATGGAAAAATCGGTGATGTGTAAGATTAGATGATGAGAACGGTAGAGCGTGTGATTTGGATTGGTCGGTGATGGAAATTGAAGAATCGGTGATGTGGAAGGCTAGATGATGAGAATGATATAGTGGGTGACGTGGATTGGTAGGTGATGGGAACGGAAGAATCGGTGATGTGGAGGGTTAGGTGATGGGATTGGTAGAGTGGGTGATGTGGATTGGTAGGTGATGGGAATGGAAGATTAGGTTATGGGAATGGTTTAGTGGGTGCTGTGGATTGGTAAGTGATGGGAACGTAAGAATGGTTGATGTGGAAGGTTTGTTGATGAGATTGGTAGTCTGTGATGTGGATGGATAGGTGATGGGAATGGAAGAATTGGTGATGTTGAATGTTAGGTGATGAGAACGATAGAGTGGGTGATATGGATTGGTAGGTGATGGGAATGAAAGAATCGGTGATATGTAAGGTTAGGTGAGGAGAATAGTAGAGTGGGTGATTTGGATTGGTAGGTGATTTGAATGGAAGAATCGGTGATGTGGAGAGTTAGGTGATGGGAATGGTATATTTTGTGATTTGGATGGATAGGTGATGAGAATGGAAGAATCGGTGATATGGAAGGTTAGGTGATGATAATGATAGAGTGGGTGATGTGGATTGGTATGCGACGTGAATGGAAGAACCGGTGATGTGGAAGGTTAGTTGATGAAAATGGTAAAGTGGGTGATGTGGATTGGTATGTGACGGGAATGGAAGAACCGGTGATGTGGAAGGTTAGGTGATGAGAATGGTAGAGTGGGTGATGTGGATTGGTATATGACGGGAATGGAAGAACCGGTGATATGGAAGGTTAGATGATGAGAATGGTAGAGTGGGTGATGTGGATTGGTAGGTGATGGGAATGGAAAAGTCGGTGATGTGGAAGGTTTGGTGATGAGAACGGTAGAGTGGGTGATATGGCTTGGTAGGTGATGGGAATGGAAGAGTCAGTGATGTGGAAGGTTAGGTGATGAGAATGCTAGAGTGGGTGATGTGGGTTGGTAGGTGATAGGAATGAAAGAATCGGTGATGTGGAAGGTTAGGTGATGAGAATATTAGAGTGGGTTATGTGGATTGGTAGGTGATGGGAATGGAAGAATCGGTGATGTGGAAGGTTAGGTGATGAGAATCGTAGAGTGGGTGATGTGGATTGGTAGGTGATGGAAACGGAAGAATCGTTGATGTGGAATATTAGGTGATGGAAATGGTAGAGTGGGTGATGTGGATGGATAGGTGATGGGAATGAAAAAATCGGTGATGTGGAAGGTTGGGTGATGTGAGTCGTAGAGTGTTTATTGGAAGGTGTTGGGAATGGAAGAATCGGTGATATGGAAGGTTAGGTGGTGAGAATGGTAAAGTGGGTGATGAGGATTGGTAGGTAATGGGAATGATGGAATCGGTAATGTGGAAGGTTTGGTGGTGGGAAAGGTAGAGTGTGTGATGTGGATGGATAGGTGATGGGAATGGAAGAATCGGTGATATGTAAGGTTAGGTGATGAGAATGGTAGAGCGGGTGATGTGGATTGGTAGGTTATGGGAATGGAAGAATCGGTGATGTGGAAGGTTAGGTAATGAGAATGGTAGTGTTGGTGATATGGATTGGTAGGTGATGGGAAAGGAAGAATCGGTGATTTGGAAGGTTAGGTGATGGGAATGGTAAAGTGGGTGATGTGGATTGGTAGGTAATGGGAATGGAAGAATCGGTAATGTGAAAGATCAGGTGATAGGAATGGCAGAGTGGGTGATGTGAAAGGATAGGTGATGGGAATTTAAGAATTAGTGAAGTGGAAGGTTAGGTGATGAGAATGTTAGAGTGGGTAATGTGGATTGGTAGGTGATAGGAAGGGAAGAATCGGTAAAATATAGGGATAGGTGATGAGAATGGGAGAGTGGGTGATGAGGATTGGTAGGTGATGGGCATGGAAGAATCGTTGATGTGGAAGGTTCGGTGATGGGGATGGTATAATGGGTAATGTGGATGGATAGGTGATGGGAATGGATGAATCACTGATGTTGAAGCTTAGGTGATGAGAATGGTAGAGTGGGTGCTCTGGATTGGTAGGTGATGGGAATGGAAGTATCGGTGATGTGGGGGGCTAGGTGATGGAAATGGGTAGGTGATGGGAGTTTAAGAATTGGTGAAGTGGAAGGTTAGGTGATGAGAAAATTAGAGTGGGTGATGTGGATTGGTAGGTGATAGGAATGGAAGAATGGGTGAAATATAGGGATAGGTGATTAGAATGGTAGAGTGGTTTATTTGGATGGATAGGTGATGGGATTTAAAGAATCGGTATTGTGGAAGGTTAGGTGAGGATAATGGTAGAGTGGGTGATGTGGATGGATAGGCTATGCGAATGTAAGAATCGGTGATATGGAAGGTTAGGTGATGAGAATGGTAGAGTGAGTGACGTGGATGGGTAGGTGATGGGGACGGAAGAGTCGGTGATGTGAAAGGTTAAGCGATGGGATTGGTAGAGTGGCTGATATGGATGGATAGGTGATGGGAATGGGAGAATCGGTGATGTGGAGGGTTAGGTGATGAGAATGATAGAGTGGGTGATGTGGATTGGTAGGTGATGGAAATGGAAGAATCGGTGATATGGACATTTAGGTGATGGAAATGGTAGAGTGGGTGATGTAGATTGGTCGGTGATGGGAATGGAAGAATCAGTGATGTGGAAGGTTAGGTGATGAGAATGATAGATTGCGTGATGTGGATTGGTAGGTGATGGGAACAGAAGATTTGTTGATGTGGAAGGTTAGGTGATTGGCATGGTGGAGTGGATGATATGAATGAATAGGTGATGGGAATGGAAGAATCGGTGATATGCAAGGTTAGTTGATTGGAATGGCAGAATGGGTGATGTGGATGGATAGGTGATGGGAATGGATAAATCGGTGATATGGAAGGTTAGATGATGAGAATGGTGGTGTGGTAATGTGGATTGGTAGGTGATGGGAGTGGAAGAATCGGTGATGTGGAGGGTTAGGTGATGACAATGGTAGAGTGGATGATGTGGATTGGTATGTGACGGGAATGGAAGAATCGGTGATGTGGAAGGTTAGGTGATGAGAATGGTAGAGTGGGTGATGTGGATTGGTATGTGACGGGAATGGAAGAACCGGTGATGTGGAAAGTTATGTGATGAGAATGATAGAGTGGGTGATGTAGATTGGTAGGTGATAGGAATGAAAGAATCGGTGATTTGGAAGGTTAGGTGATGGCAATGGTAGAGTGTTTGATGTGGTTTGGTAGGTGATGGGAATGGCAGAATTGGTGATGTGGAAGGTTAGGTGATGAGAATGGTAGAGTGGGTGATGTGGATTGGTAGGTGATGGGAACGGAAGAATCGGTGATATGGAGGGTTAGGTGATGGGAATGGTAGAGTGGGTGATGTGGATTGGTAGGTGATGGGAATGGAAGAATCGGTGGTATGGAATGTTAGTTGATGGGAATGGTAGAGAGGATGAGTTGGATGGATAGACAGAAATGGAAGAATTGGTGATATGGAAGGTTAGGTGATGAGAATGATAGATTTGTGATGTGGATTGGTAGGTGATGGAAATGGAAGAATCGGTGATGTGGAAGGTTAGGTGATGAGAAGGATAGAGTGGGTGACGTGGATTGGTAGGTGATGGGAAGGGAAGAATAGGTTACGTGGAAGGTTAGGCTCTGGGAATGGTTGAGTGGGTGCTGTGGATTTGTAGGTGATGGGAACGGAAGAATCGGTGATGTGGAAGGTTAGGTGATGGGATTGTTAGAGTCTGTGATGTGGCTGGATTGGTATTGGAAATGGAAGAATAGGTGATGTTGAAGGTTAGGTGATGAGAATGATAGAGTGGGTAATATGGATTGTTATGTGATGGGAATGGAAGAATCGGTGATATGGAAGGTTAGGTGACGAGAATGGTAGAGTGGGTGATTTGGATTGGTAGGTGATGTGAATGGAAGAATCTGTGATGTGGAAGGTTAGGTGATGGGAATAATATATTTTGTGATTTGAATGGATAGGTGATGAGAATGGAAGAATCGGTGATGTGGAAGGTTAGGTGATGATAATGACAGAGTGGGTGATGTGGATTGGTAGGTGATGGGAATGGAAAATTCGTTGATGTGGAAGGTTAGGTGATGAGAACGGTCGAGTGGGTTATATGGTTTGGTAGGTGATGGGAATGGAAGAGTCAGTGATGTGGAAGGTTAGGTGATGAGAATGTTAGAGTTGGTGATGTGGATTGGTAGGTGATAGGAATGGACGAATCGGTGGTGTGAAAGGTAAGGTGATGAGAATATTAGAGTGGGTTATGTGGATTTGTTGGTGATGGGAATGGAAGAATCAGTGATGTGGAAGGTTAACTGATGAGAATCGTAGAGTGGGTAATGTGGATTGGGAGGTGAATAGAACGGAAGAATCGGTGTTGTGGAATATTAGGTGATGGGAATGGTAGAGTGGGTGATGTGGATGGATAGTTGATGGAAATGGAAAAATCGATGATGTGGAAGGTTGGGTGATGAGAATCGTAGAGTGGGTGATATGGATTGGTAGGTGTTGAGAATGGAAGGATCGGTGATATTGAAGGTTAGGTGATGAGAATGGTAAAGTGGGTGATGATAATTGGTAGGTAATGGGAATGGTAGAATCGGTAATGTGGAAGGTTTGGTAATGGGAATGGTAGAGTGTGTGATGTGAATGGATAGGTGATGGGAATGGAAGAATCAGTGATATGTATGGTTAGGTGATGGGAATGGAAGAATCAGTGATATGTATGGTTAGGTGATGGGAATGGAAGAATTGGTGATGTGGAAGGTTAGGTGATGAAAACGGTAGAGTGGGCGATGTGGATTGGCACTAATGGGAATGGAGGAATCGGTGATGTGGGAGGTTAGGTGATGAGAATGGTAGAGTGGGTGATGTGGGTTGGTAGGTGATGGGAACTGAAGACTCGGTGATTTGGAAGGTTAGGTGATGGGAATGGTAGAGTGGGTGATGTGGATTGGTAGGTAATGGAAATGGAAGAATCGGTGATGTGAAAGGTTAGGTGATGGGAATGGTGGAGTGGGTGATGTGGAAGGATAGCTGTGTGAACGGGTCATCTACTTTGTGTAGGTGAATATTTGCTAGTAGTGTGAACGGGTCATCTACGTCGTGTCAAGTAACATTTGGTAGTAGTGTAAATGGGTCATCTACTTCATGTAAGTGAATATTTGCTAGTATTGTGTACGGGTCATCTATGTCGTGTAAGTTAACATTTGCTTTAGTTTGAACGGGTCATCTACGTCATGTAAGTTAATATTTGCTAGTAGTGTGAACAGGTCATCTACATCGTGAAAATCAACATTTGCTAGTAGTGTGGATGTTTTATCTACGTCAGGTAAGTTTACATTTGCTAGTTGTGTCGACGGATCATCTACTTAGTGTAAGTTGACATTTCCTAGTAGTGTAAACGGGTCATCTACGTCATGTAAGTTAACATTTTCTAGTAGTGTCAACGGGTCATCTACATCGTGTAAGTTAACATTTGCTAGTAGTGTGAATGGGTCATGTACTTCGTGTAAGTTAACATTTGCTAGTAGTATGAAAGGGTCATCTACATCGTGTAAGATAATTTTTGGTAGTTGTGTGAACGCTTCATCTAAATCGTGTAAGTTAACTTTGCTAGGTGTGTGACCGGGTCACCTAAATTGTGTAAGTTAACATTTGCTAGTAATGTGAACGGGTAATCTACGACATGTAAGTTAACATTTGCTTGTAGTGTGAGCGGATCATATACGTCGTGTAAATAAACATTTCCTAGAAGTGTGAACGGGTCATCTACCTCGTGTAAGTTAACGTTCTTGTAGTGTGAACCGATGATCTACGTCATGTAAGTTAACATTTGCTAGCAACGTGAACGGGTCATCTACTTGTTGTAAGTTTACATTTGCTAGTAATGTGAACGGGTCATATACGTCGTGTAAGTTAACATTTGCTAGTAGTGTGATCGGTTCTTCTACGTCATGTAAGTTTACATATGTTAACTTGTGGTAGTTGTGTGAACGGGCCATCTAAATCAAGTAAGTTAACATTGGCTAGTAGTGTGGATGCGTCATTTACTTCATTAAGTAAACATTTGCTAGAAATTTGAACGGGTCATCTACATCGTGTAATTCAAGATTTGCTAGTAGTGTGTACGGGTTATTTACGTCGTGTAAGTTACATTTGCTATTTGTGTGAATGGGTTATCTGCTTCTTGTGAGTCAATATTTGTTAGTAGTGTGAACGGGTCATCTACGTCGTATAAGTTAACATTTGCTAGTGGTTTGAACGGGTCATCTACGTAATGTAATTTACCATTTGCTAGTAGTGTGAACAGGACATCTACACCATGTAAGTTAACATTTGCTAGTTGTGTGGACGGGTCATCTACGTCGTGTAAGTTAACATTCGCTCGTAGTATTATGAGGTCTTCTACGTCATGTTAGTTTACATTTGTTAGTTGTTTGAATGAGTCATCTACATCATGCACGTTGACATTTGTTAGTAGTGTGAACGGGTCATCTACGTCATGTAAGTTAACATTTGCTAGTAGTGTGAACGGGTCTTCTACGTCATGTAAGTTTACATTTGCTAGTAGTGTGTACGGGTTATCTGCGTCGTGAAAGTTATCATCTGGTAGCTGTGTGAGCGGGTCATCTACTTCGTGTAAGTGAACATTTGCTAGTAGTGGAACGGGCCATCTACGTCGTGTAAGTTAACATTTTTTAGTAGTGTGAACGGGTCATTTACTTCATTTAAGTGAATATTTGCTAGTAGTGTGAACGGGTCATCTACGTCGTGTAAGTTAACATTTGCTAGTAGTTTGAACGTGTCATCTACGTCATGTAAGTTAACATTTGCTAATTGTGTGAACAGGTTATCTACATCGTGTCAGTTTATATTTGTTAGTAGTTTTAACGGGTCATCTAAGTCATGTAAGTTAACATTTGCTAGTAGTGTGAACTAGCCGTCTACGTCTTGTATGTTAACATTTGCTAGTAGAGTGAACGGGTCTTCTATGTTATGTAAGTTTACATTTGCTATTAATGTATATGGGTTATCTTCGTCGTGTATGTTATCATTTGTTATGTGTGAACCAGTCATGTACTTCGTGTAGGTGAACATTTGCTAGTAGTGTGAATGGGTTATCTACGTCATGTAAGTTAACATTTTCAAGTAGTGTGAATGGGTCATCTGCTTCATGTAATTGAATATTTGCTAGTAGTGTGAACGGGTCATCTACGTCGTGTAAGTTAACATTTTCAAGTAGTTTGAATTTGTCATCTATGTCATGTAAGTTAATATTTGCTAACAGTGTAAATGAGTCATCTACTCGTTTTAAGTTTACATTTGCTAGTAGTGTGAACGGGTTATCTACGTTGTGTAAGTTAACCTTTGCTAGTTGTGTGAACGAGCTATCTAAATCGAGTAAGTTAATATTTGCTCGTTGTGTGGATGCGTCATTTTCGTCATTAAGTTAACATTTGCTAGTAGTGTGATCGGATCATGTACGTCGTGTAATCAAAAATTTGCTAGAAGTTTGAACGGGTCATCTACAGCGTGTAAGTTAACATTTGCTAGTAGTGTGTACGGGTTATGTACGTCGTGTAAGTTACATTTGCTATTTGTTTGATCGGGTCATCTACTTCATGTAAGTGAATATTTGCTAATAGTGTGAACGGGTCATCTACCCAGTGTGAGTCAACATTTGCTAGTAGTGTGTTCGGATCATGTACGTCGTTTAAGTTATCTTTTGCTAGTAGTGTGAAAAGGTCATATGCGTCGTGTATGTTAACATTTGCTAATAGTGTGAACGGTTCATGTACATCGTGTAAATTAACATTTGCTAGTAGTGTGTACGTGTTATGTACATCGTGTAAGTTACATTTGCTATTTGTGTGATCGGGTCATCTACTTCATGTAAGTGAATATTTGTTAGCAGTATGAACGGGTCATCTACCCCGGACGAGTCAACATTTGCTAGTAGTGTGTTCGGATCATGTACGTCGCTTAAGTTATCTTTTGCTAGTAGTGTGAAAAGGTCATATGCGTCGTGTATGTTAACATTTGCTAATGTGAACGGTTCATGTACATCTTGTACAATAACATTTGCTAGTAGTGTGAACCGGTGATCTACGTCATGTAACTTAACATGTTCTAGTAGTGTGATCACGTCATCTACAGCGTGTCAGTTTATATTTGCTAGTAGTTTGAACGGGACATCTAAGTCATGTAAGTTGATATTTGCTAGTAGTGTGAACAAGTCATTTACGTTTTGTATGTTAACATCTTCTAGTAGTATGAAAGGGTCATCTACATAGTGTAAGATAACTTTTTCTAGTTGTGTGAACGGGTCATTTAAATCGCGTAAATTAACGTTGTTAGGTGTGTGAACGGGTCACCTAAATTGTGTAAGTTACGATTTGGAAGTAGTGTGAAAGGGCAATCTATGTAATGTAAGTTAACATTTGCTAGTAGTGTGATCGGATCACGTACGTCGTGTAATCAAAAATTTGCTAGAAGTTTGAACGGGTCATCTACATCGTGTAAGTTAACATTTGCTTGTAGTGTGTACGAGGTATGTACGTCGTGTACGTTACATTTGCTATTTGTGTGATCGGGTCATCTACTTCATGTAAGTGAATATTTGTTGGTAGTGTGAACGGGTCATCTACCCCGTGTGAGTCAATATTTGCTAGTAGTGTGTTCGGATCATGTACGTCGTTTATCTTTTGCTAGTAATGTGAAAAGGTCATATGCGTCGTGTATATTAACATTTGCTAATAGTGTGAACGGTTCATCTACATCGTGTAAATTAACATTTGCTAGTAATGTGAACCGGTGATCTACGTCATGTAACTTAACATTTGCTAGCAGTGTGATCACGTCATCTACAGCGTGCCAGTTTATATTTGCTAGTAGTTTGAACGGGACATCTAAGTCATGTAAGTTAATATTTGTTAGCAGTGTGAACAAGTCATTTACGTTTTGTATGTTAACATCTTGTAGTAGTATGAAAGGGTCATCTACATAGTGCAAGATAACTTTTTCTAGTTGTGTGAACGGGTCATTTAAATCGTGTAAATTAACTTTGTTAGGTGTGTGAACGGGTCACCTAAATTGTGTAAGTTACCATTTGGTAGAAGTGTGAAAGGGTAACCTATGTAACGTAAGTTAACATTTGTTAGTAGTGTGAACGGGTCATATACGTTGTGTAAGTAAACATTTCCTAGAAGTGTGAACGGGTCATCTACCTCGTGTAAGTTGATATTCTATTAGTGTGGACGGGTTATCTACATTGTGTAAGTTGTGTGACCGGGTCATCTACTTCGTTTAAGTGATTATTTGCTAGTAGTGTGAACGGGTCATCTACGTCATGTATGTTAATATTTGCTGGTATTGTGAACCGGTCATTTATGTCGTGTAAGGAAACATTTCATATAAGTATGAACGGGTCGTGTACATCGTGTAAGTTAACATTTGTTAGCTGTGTGAACGGGCCATCTACTTTGTGTAGGTGAACATCTGCTAGTAGTGTGAACGGGTCATCTACGACGTGTCAGGTAACATTTGCTAGTAGTGTGAATGGGTTATCTTCTTCATGTAAGTGAATATTTGCTAGTATTGTGTACGGGTCATCTACATTGTGTAAGTTAACATTTGCTGCAGTTTGAACGGATAATCTACGTCATGTAAGTTAATATTTGCTAGTAGTGTGAGCAGATCATCTACATAGTGAAAATTAACATTTGCAAGTAGTGTGGATGTTTCATCTACGTCAGGTAAATTTACGTTTGTTAGTTGTGTGGACGGATCATCTACTTAGTGCAAGTTGACATTTCCTAGCAGTTTGAACGGGTCATCCACGTAGTGTAAGTTAACATTTGCTAGTGTGTGAACGGGTCATCTACATCGTGTCAGTTAATATTTGCTAGTAGTGTGAATGGGTCATCTACGTCGTGTAAGTTAATATTTGCTAGTAGTATGAAAGGGTCATCTACATCGTGTAAGATAAATTTTGGTAGTTGTGTGAACGGGTCATCTAAATCGTGTACGTTAACTTTGCTAGGTGTGTGACCGGGTCACCTAAATTGTGTAAGTTAACATTTGCTAGTAGTGGGAACGGGTAACATACGTCATGTAAGTTAACTTTTGATAGTAGTGTGAACGGGTCCTATACGTCGTGTAAACAAACATTTCTTAGAAGTGTGAACGGGTCATCTACCTCGTGTAAGTTAACATTCTAGCAGTGTGAACAGGTGATCTACATCATGCAAGTTAACATTTGCTAGCAGTGTGAACGAGTCATGTACTTATTATAAGTTTACATTTGCTTGTTTTGTGAACGGGTTATGTACATCGTGTAAGTTAACATTTGTTAGTAGTGTGATCGGTTATTCTACGTCATGTAAGTTTACATTTGTTAACTTGTGGTTGTTGTATGAACGGGCCATTTAAATCGAGTAAGGTAACATTTGCTAGTATTGTGTATACGTCATTCACGTCATTAAGTAAACATTTGCTAGAAGTATGAGCGGCTCATCTACATCGTGTAATTTGACATTTGATAGGAGTGTGTACGGGTTATCTACGTCGTGTAAGTTACATTTGCTATTTGTGTGATTTGGTCATCTACTTCAAGTAAATCAATATTTGTTAGTAGTGTGAACGGGTCATCTACGTCGCATAAGTTAACATTTGCTAGTAGTTTGAACGGGTCATCTACGTCATGTAAGTTAACATTTGCTGGTAGTGTGAACAGGACAACTACATCGTGTAAGTTAACATTTACTATTAGTGTGGACGGGTCATCTACGTCGTGTATGTTAACATTTGCTAGTAGTGTGATCGGGTCTTATACGTCATGTAAATTTACATTTGTTAGTTTTGTGAACGAGTCATTTACATCATGCACGTTGACATTTGTTAGTAGTGTGAACGGGTCATCTACGTCATGTAAGTTAACAGTTGCTAGTAGTGTGAACGGGTCTTCTACATCGTGTCAGTTTATATTTGCTAGTAGTTTGAACGGGTCATCTAAATCATGTAAGTTAGCATTTGCTAGTAGTGTGAACGGGTCTTCTACATCATTTAAGTTTACATTTGCTAGTAGTGTGTACGGGTTATCTACGTCGTGTAAGCTATTTTTTGTTAGCTGTTTGAGCGGGTCATCTACTTCGTGTAAGTGAACATTTGCTAGTAGTGGACCGGGTCATCTACGTCGTATAAGTTAAAATTTGTTAGTAATGTGAACGGGTCATCTACTTCATTTAGGTGAATATTTGCTAGTTGTGTGAACGGGTCATCTACGTCGTGTAAGTTAACATTTGCTAGTAGTTTGAACTGGTCATCTACAACGTGTCAGTTAACATTTGCTAGTAGCGTGAATGGGTCATCTACTTCGTGTAAGATAACATTAGCTAGTAGTATGAATAGGTCATGTACAACGTGTAAGATAACTTTTGATGGTTTTGTGAATGGGTCGTCTAAATCGTGTAAGTTAACTTTGCTAGGTGTGTGACCTGGTCACCTAAGCTGTGTAAGTTAACATTTGCTAGTAGTGTGAACGGGTAATCTACGTCATGTAAGTTAACATTTGCTAGTATTGTGAACGGGTCATATACGTCGTGTAAATAAACATTTCCCAGAAGTGTGAACGGGTCATCTACCTCGTGTAAGTTCACATTCTAGTAGTGTGAACCGGTGAACTACGTCATGTAAGTTAACATTTGCTAGCAGTGTGAATGAGTCATCTACTTGTTGTAAGTTTACATTTGCTAGTAGTGTGAACGGGTCATCTACGTCGTGTAAGTTAACATTTGCAGTAGGTTGATTGGTTCTTCTAGGTCCATTAAGTTTACATTTGTTAACTTGTGGTTGTTCTATGAACGGGCCATCTAAATCGAGTAAGTTAATATTTGCTAGTAGTGTGATTGCGTCATTTACGTCATTAAGTAAATATTTGCTAGACGTTTGAGCGGGTCATCTACATCGTGTAATACAATATTTGCTAGTAGTGTGTACGGGTTATCTACGTCGTGTAAGTTATCATTGGATGGCTGTGTGAGCGGGTAATCTACTTCGTGTAAGTGAACATTTGCTAGTAGCGGAACGGGTCATCTACGTCGTTTCAGTTAACATTTGTTAGTAGTGTGAACGGGTCATCTACTTCATTTAAGTGAATATTTGCTAGTAGTGTTAACGGGTCATCTATGTCGTGTAAGTTAACATTTGCTAATAGTTTGAACGTGTCATCTACGTCATGTTAAGTTAACATTTGCTAGTAGTGTGAACAGGTCATCTACACTGTGTCAATTTATATTTGCTACTAGTTTGAACGGGTCATCTACGTCATGTAAATTAATATTTGCTAGTAATGTGAACTAGTCATCTACATCTTGTATGTTAACATTTGCTAGTAGAGTGAACGGGTCTTCTCTGCCATGTAAGTTTACATTTGCTATTAGTGTATACGGGTTATCTACGTCGTGTATATTATCATTTGTTATCTGTTCGAACCAGTTACGTACTTCGTGTAGGTGAATATTTGCTAGTAGTGTGAACGGGTCATCTACGTCGTGTAAGTTAACATATCCTAGTAGTGTGAACGGGTCATCTACTTCATGTAATTGAATATTTGCTAGTAGTGTGAGCGCGTCATCTCCGTCGTGGAAGTTAACATTTTCTAGTAGTCTGAACGGGTCATGTATGTCAGGTAGTTAACATCTGCTAGCAGTGTGAATGAGTCATCTACTTGTTTTAAGTTTACATTTTCTAGTAGTGTGAACGGGTAATCTACGTCGTGTAAGTTAACTTGTGCTAGGTGTGTGAACGAGCCATCTAAATCGAGTAAGTTAACATTTGCTAGTAGGGTGGATGCGTCATTTACGTCATTAAGTTAACATTTGCTAGTAGTGTGATCGGATCATGCACGCAATGTAATTAAACATTTGCTAGAAGTTTGAACGGGTCATCTACATCGTGTAAGTTAACATTTACTAGTAATGTGTACGAGTTATGTATGTCGTGTAAATTACATTTGCTGTTGTGTGATCGGGTCATCTACTTCATATAAGTGAATATTTGTTAGTAGTTTGAACGGGTCATCTACCTCGTGTAAGTTCACATTTGCTAGTAGTGTTATTGGATCATGAACGTCGTTTAAGTTATCTTTTGCTAGGAGTGTGAAAAGGTCATCTGCGTCGTGTATATTAACATTTGCTAATAGTGTGAACGGTGTATCTACATCGTATACGTTAACATTTGCTAGTAGTGTGAACCGGCGATCTACGTCATATAAATCAACATTTTCTAGTAGTGTGAACAGGTCATCTACATCGTGTTAGTTTATATTTGCCAGTAGTTTGAATGGGTCATATAAGTCATGTAAGTTAACGTTTGCTAGTAGTGTGAACGGGTTATCTACGTCTTGTATGTTAACATTTGCTAGTAGTATGAATGGGTTATGTACATCGTGTAAGATAACTTCTGGTTGTTTTGTGAACGGGTCATCTAAGTCGTGTAAGTTAAGTTTGATAGGTGTGTGACCGCGTCACCTAAATTGTGTAAGTTAACATTTGCTAGTAGTGTGAACGTGTAATCTACGTCATGTAAGTTAACATTTGCTAGTAGTGTGAACAGGTCATATACGTCTTGTAAATAAACATTTCATAGAAGTGTGAACGTGTCATCTACCTTGTGTAAGTTAACATTCTAGTAGTATGTATGGGTTATCTACGTCGTGTAAGTTAACATTTGCTAGCTGTGTGAACGGGTCATCTATTTCGTGTAAGCGAACATTTGCTCGTAGTGTGAACGGCTCATTTTCTTCGTGTAAGTTAATTTTTGCTAGTAGTGTGAACGGGTCATCTACTTCATATAAGTTAACATTTGGTAGTTGTGTGAACGAGTCATTTACGTCGACTAAGGAAACATTTTCTAGAAGTGGCAACGAGTCCTCTACATCGTTTAAGTTAACATTTACTAGTAGTGTGTACGGGTTATCTACAGCATTAAGTTAACATTTGCTAGTAGTGTGAACGGGTAATCTACGTCATGTAAGTTAACATTTGCTAGTAGTTTGAACGGGTCATATACGTCGTGTAATTTAACATTTCCAAGAAATATGAACATTTCATATACCTCCTGTAAGTTAACATTCTAGTAGTGTGTCCGGGTTATATACGTCGTGTAAGTTATCATTTATTAGCTGTGAGAACGGGTTTTCTAATTCGTTTAAGTTAAAATTTGCTATTAGTGTGAACGGGTCATCTACGTCATATAATTTAACATTTGCTAATAGTGTGAACGGGTCATTTACGTCATGTAAGGAAACATTTCCTAGAAGTGTGAACGGGTCATCTACATCGTGTAAATTAACATTTGCTGGGTAATTTGTACGGGTTGTATTCGTCGTGTAAGTTATCAGTTTTTAGCTGTGTGAACGGGTCATCTACTTCGTGTAAGTGAACATTTGCTAGTAGTGTGAACTGGTTATCTACCTCGCGTAAGTTAATATTTGCTAGTAGTGTGAACGAGTCATCTACTTCATATAAGTGAATATTTCCTAGTAGTGTGAACGGATCATCTACGTCGTGTAAGTTAACATTTGCTAGTAGTTTGAACGGATCATCTACAACATGTAAGTTAACATTCGCTAGTAGTGTGGACGGGTTATCATCGTCAGGTAAGTTTACATTTGCAAGTTGTGTGGACGGGTCATCTACTTAGTGCAAGTTGACATTTTCTAGTAGTGTGAACGGGTCATCTACGTCATATAACTTAATATTTATCTAGTAGTGTGAACGGTTATCTTCATCGCGTCAGTTATCATTTGCTAGTATTTTGAACGGTTCATCTACGTCGTGTAAGTTAACATTTGCTAGTAATATGAGAGGGTCATCTACATCTTGTAAGATAGTTTTTGCTAGTTGTTTAAACGGGTCATCTAAATCTTGTAAGTTAACATTTGCTAGTAGTTTGAGTAGGTCATGTACATCGTGTTTTTTGTATGTGCTAGTGGTGTGAACGGGTCATCTAAGTCATGTAAGTTGATATCTGTTAGTAGTGTGAACGGGTCTTCTACGTCATGTAAATTTACATTTGCTAGATGTGTGAACGGGTAATATACATCTTGCAAGTTGACATTTGCTAGTAGTGTGAACGTTTCTTCTACGTCATATAAGTTTACATTTGCTAGTAGATTGAACGGGTCATCTATGTCGTGTAAGTTTACTTTTGATAGTAGTGTGAACGGGTCATCTAATTCGTGTAAGGTTACATTCGTTAATAGTGGGAACAGGTCATCTACGTCATGTAAGTTAACATTTGCTGGTAATGTGAACAGGTCATCTACGTCGTGTAAGGAAAAATTTGCTTGAAGTGTGAACAGATCATCTACATCTTGTAAGTTAACATTTGGTATTAGTGAGTACGGGTTTCTACTTCGTGTAAATTAACATTTCCTAGCTGTGTGAACGGGTCATCTACTTCGTGGAAATGATAATTTGCTAGTAGTGTGAACGGGTAATCTACGTATTGTAAGTTAACATTTGATAGTAGTGTGAACGGATCATCTACGTATTGTAAGTTAACATTTTCTCGTAGTGTTAACAGGTTATGTAAACTTTGTAAGTTAACATTTGATAGTTGCATGGACGGGTCATCTACGTGGTGTAAGTTAACATTTCCTAGTAGTTTGAGTGAGTCATCTACGTCATGTAAGTCAACATTTACTAGTAGTGTGAACAGGTCATTTATATAGTGTAAGATAACATTTTCCGGTTGTGTTGACGGGTCATCTACATTGTGTAAGTTAACATTTGCTAGTAGTGTGGACGGGTCATCTACGCCATGTAAGTTAATATTTGCTAGTAGTGTGAACGAGTCATCCACGGCTTGTAAGTTAACATTTGCTCGTAGTGTAAACGAGTTACCTACGTCTTGTAAGTTAACTTTTGCTAACTGTGTGAACGGGTCCCCTAAATCGTGTAAGTTAACATTTGCTAGTAATGTGAACGGGTCATCTACGTCAGGAAAGTTAACATTTGGTAGAAGTGTGACCGGGTCATATACGTCGTGTAAGTAAACATTTCCTAGAAGTGTGAACGGGTCATATATCTCTTGTAAGTTAATATTTGTTAGAAGTGTTTACTGGTTATCTAAGTCATGTTAGTTAAAATTTGCTAGCTGTGTGAACGGTTTATCTACTTCGAGTAAGTGAACATTTGCTAGTAATGTGAACGGACAATCTACGTCGTATGACTTAACATTTGTCAGTAATGTGAACGGGTCAGCTACGTCATGTAAGTTAACATTTGCTAATAGTGTGAACATGTCATCTACATCGTGTAAGTGAACATTTGCTAATAGTTTGAACGGATCTTATATGTCGTGTAAGTAATCTTTTGCCAGTAGTGTCAACAAATCCTCTACTTCGAGGAAGTTAACATTTGAGAGTAGTATGAACGGGTCATCTACTTCATGTAAGTTATCATATGCTAGTTGTGTGAACGGCTCATCTACATCGTGTAAGTTAACATTTGCTAGTAGTGTGAACGGGTAATCGAAGTCGCGAAAGGTAACATTTGCTAATAGTGTGGATGGGTCATTTACGTCATGTAGGTTGATATTTTCTAGTAGTGTGATCGGGTCTTCTATGCCATGTAAGTTTACATTTGCTAGTAGTTTGAACGGGTCATCTACATCGTGTAAGTTAACGTTTGCTAGGAGTGTGAACGGGTTATATACGTCTTGCAAATTAATATATGCTAGTACTGTGAACGGCTCATCTACGTCGTATAAGTAAATTTTTGCTAGTGGTGTGAACAGGTCATATACATCCTGTGTGTTAACATTTGCTAGCAGTATGAATGGATCATCTCTATCGTGTAATATAACATATATTGGTACTGTGAACGGGTCATCTGCTTCGTGTAAGTCAACATTTGGTAGGTGTGTGAACGGGTTATTTGCGTCAAGTAAGCTAATATTTACTATTAGTGTGAATGGGTTATCTACGTCGTGTAAGTTAATTTCTGCTATTATCGTCAACGGGTCATCTACGGGGTGTAAGTCAACATTTGCTAGCAGTGTGATCGGATCACGTACCTCTTATAAGTTATCTTTTGCTAGTAGTGTGAACAGGTCATCTGCGTCGTATATGTTAACATTTGCTTTTAGTGTGAACGGGTCATATACATCGTGTAAGTTAACATTTGCTAGTAGTGTGAACGGGTCATCTACGTCTTGTAAGTTAACATTTGCCAGTAGTATGGACGGGTCATCTTCATCGTGTAAGTTAACATTTGCAAGTAGTGTGGATAGGTCATTTACGTCATGTAAGTTAACATTTGCTAGTAGTGTGAACGGGACATCTACGTCGTGTAAATAAACATTTGCTAGAAGTGTGAACGGGTCATCTACATCAAGTAAGTTAACATTTTCTAGTAGTGTGTACGGATTATCTATGTCGTGTAAGTTACATTTGCTAGGTCTGTGAACGGGTCATCTACTTCATGTAATTGAAAATTTGCTAGTAATTTAACGGTTCATCTACGTCTTATAAGTTAACATTTGCTAGTAGTTTGAACGGGTCATCTATGTCATGTAAGTTAACATTTGCTAGTAGTGTGAACAGGACATCTACATTATGTAAGTTAACATTTGCTAGTAGTGTGGACGGGTCATCTACGTATTGTGTGTTAATATTTGCTAGCAGTGTGATCGAGTCTTCTACGTCATGTAAGTTTACAATTGCTAGTTCTGTGAACGGGTCATATACATCAGGTAAGTTAGCATTTACCAGTAGTGTGAACGGATCATATACATCGTGTAAGTTTATATTTGCAAGTAGTGTGAATGGGTTATCTACTTCGTGTAAGTTAACATTTGCTAGTAGTGTGAACGGGTCTTCTACGTCATGTAAGTTATCATTTGCTAGTAGAGTGAATGACTTCTTCGTCATATGCTATCATTTGCTAATAGATTGAACGAGTCATCTATTTCATGTAAGTTAAAATTTGCTACTAGTGTGAACGGGTCTTCTACGTTATGTAAGTTTACATTTACTAGTTGTGTGAACGGATCATCTACATCGTGCATGTTGACATTTGGTAGTAGTGTGAACAGGTTATCTACGTCAAGTAAGTTAACATTTGCTAGTAGTGTGAACGGTTTATTTACGTCTTGTAAATTAACATTTGACAGTTGTGTAAACGGGTCATCTACATCGTGTAAGTTAACATTTGGTAGTAGTGTGAAAGGGTCATCTACATCATGTAAGTTAAAATTTGCTAGTAGTGTGAACGGGTCTTCTACGTCATGTAAGTTTATATTTGCTAGTTGTGTGAACGGATCATCTATATCGTTGAAGATGATATTTACTAGTAGTGTGAACGGGTTATCTACGTCATGTAATTAACATTTGATAGTAGTGTGAACAGGTCATTTACGTCGTGTAAGTTAACATTTGGTAGTAGTGTGAAAAGGACATCTACATCGTGTAAGTTAGCATTTGCTAGTAGTGTGGACGTGTCATCTACGTCCTGTAAGTTAACATTTGCTAGTAGCGTGATCAGATCTTCTATGTTATGTAAATTTACATTTGTTAGTTGTGTGAGCGAGTCATCTACATCATGCACGTTGACGTTTGCTAGTAGTGTGAACGGATTATCTACGTCATGTAAGTTAACAGTTGCTACTAGTGTGAACGGGTCTTCTACATCGTGTCAGTTTATATCTGATAGTAGTTTGAACGGATCATCTACGTCTTGTAAGTTAACATTTGCTAGTAGTGTGAACGAGTCATCAACGTCATGTAAGTTAACATTTGGTAGTAGTGTGAAAGGGTCTTCTACGTTATGTAAGTTTACATTTACTATTAGTGTGTATGGGTTATATACATCGTATAAGTTATCATTTGTTTGCTATGAGAGCGGGTCATCTACTTCGTGTAAGTGAACATTTGCTATTAGTGTGAACAGGTCATCTACGTCGTGTAAGTTAACTTTTGCTAGTAGTGTGAACGGGTCATCTACTTCATGTAAGTGAATATCTTCTAGTAGTGTGAACGGGTCATCTACATCGTGTAAGTTAACATTTGCTAGTAGTTTGAACGTGACATCTATGTCATGTAAGTTAACATTTGCTAGTTGTTTGAACGGGTCATCTACGTCTTGTATGTTAACATTTGCTAGTAGTATGAAAGGGTCATCTACATAGTTTAAGATAAATTTTGCTAGTTGTGTGACTGGGTCATCTAAATCGTGTAAATTACCTAAATTGTGTAAGTTAACATTTGGTAGTTGTGTGAAAGGTTAATCTACGTAATGTAAGTTAATATTTGCTAGTAGTGTGAACGGGTCATCTACCTCGTGTAAGTTAACATTCTAGTAGTGTATACGGGTTATCTACTTCGTGTAAGTGAGCATTTGCTAGTAGTTTGAACGGGTCATCTACGTCGTGTAAGCTGATATTTGCTAATAGTGTGAACGGGTCATCTACGTTATATAATTTAACATTTGATAGTAGTGTGAACCTGTCATTTACGTCGTGTAAGGAAACATTTTCTAGAAGTATGAACGTGTCGTCTACATATTGTAAGTTAACATATGCTAGTAGTGTGTCTGGGTTATCTACGTCGTGTGTTATAATTTGTTAGCTGTATGAACGGGTCATCTACTTTGTGTAGGTGAACATTTGCTGGTGGTGTGAAGGGGTCATCTACGTCTTGTAAGTAAACATTTGCTGTAGTTTGAACGGGTCATGTACGGTTTTTAAGTTAATATTTGCTAGTAGTGTGAACAGGTCATCTACATGGTGTAAATTAACATTTGCTAGTAGTGCGGATGTTTCAGCTTCGTCAGGTAAGTTTACATTTGCTAGTTGTGTGGACGGATCATCTGCTTAGGGGAAGTTAACATTTTCTAGAAGTGTAAACGGGTCATTTACGTCATGTAAGTTAACATTTGCTAGTAGTGTGAACGAGTCATCTACTTCGTGTAAGTTAACATTTGCTAGTAGTATGAAAGGGTCATCTACATCGTGTAAGATAACTTTTGGTAGTTTGGTGAACCGGACATCTAAATCGTGTAAGTTAACTTTGCTAGGTGTGTGAACGGGTCACCTAAATTGTGTAAGTTAACATTTGCTAGTAATGTGAACGGGTGTTCTACGTCACGTAAGTTAATATTTGCTAGTAGTGTGAACGGATCATATACGTCGTGTAAATAAACATTTTCTAGAAGTGTGAATGGGTCATGTACCTCATGTAAGTTAACATTCTAGTAGTGTGAACCGGTGATCTACGTCATGCTAGCAGTGTGAACGATTCATCTACTTGTAAGTTTACACTTGCTAGTAGTGTGAACGGGTCATCTACGTCGTGTAAGTTAACATTTGGTAGTAGTGTGGATGCGTCATTTACCTCATTAAGCAAACATTTGCTAGTAGTTTTAACGGGTCATCTACGTCGTGTAATTTAACATTTGCTAGTGGTGTGTACGTGTTATCTACGTCGTGTAATCTACATCGTTTAAGTTAACTTTCGATAGTAGTGTGAAAGAGTCATATAAATATTGTAAGTTAACATTTGTTAGTTGTGTGACGCGGTCATCTACGTCAAGTAAATTAATATTTGTGAGTAGTGTGAACGGGTCATCTACCTCGTGTAAGTAAACATTTGCCAGAAGTGTGAACGGGTCATCTACATCGTGTGAGTTAACATTTGTTAGTTGTGTGACGCAGTCATCTACGTCAAGTAAGTTAACATTTGCTAGTAGTGTGAACGGGTTATCTACTTCGTGTATTTGAACATTTGCTAATTGTGTGAGAAGGTCAGCTACTTCGTGTAAGTTAACATTTGCTAGTAGTGTGTACGGGTCATCTATTTCATGTAAGTTAACCTTTGCTAGTACTGTGAACAGGTTATATAAATCGTGTAAGTTAACATTTGCTAGTAGTGTGGAAGGATATTCTACGTCTAGTAAGCTAACATTTGCTAGTAGTGTGAACGGGTTATCTACGTCATATAAGTTAACATTTGCTAGTAGTGTGAACGAGTCATCTACGGTGTGCAAGTTAACATTTGCTAATTGTCTGAACGAGTCATGTACGTCGTGTACGTTAAGTTTGGTAGTTGTGTGAACGGGTCACCTAAATCTTGTAAGTTAACATTTGCTTGTAGTGTGTATGGGTCATCTACATCATATAAGTTAACGTTTGCAAGTAGTGTGACTGGGTCATCTACGTCACGTAAGTTAACATTTGATGATAGTGTTTACGGGTTATCTATGTCGTGTAAGTTAACATTTGCTAGTTGTGTGAACGGGTCATCTAATTGGCGTACGTGAACATTTGGTAGTAGTTTGAATGGGTCATCTACGTCG
The DNA here is from genome assembly GCA_038088735.1 of Panulirus argus. Classification (NCBI taxonomy): domain Eukaryota; kingdom Metazoa; phylum Arthropoda; class Malacostraca; order Decapoda; family Palinuridae; genus Panulirus; species Panulirus argus. The sequence goes on from JAYMFT010254162.1 coordinate 44,648, forward strand.
TGTAAGATAACATTTGCTAGTTTTGTGAACGGGTCATCTACGTCACGGTAGTTAACTTTTGCTAGTACTGTGGATGGGTGATTTACGTCATGTAAGGTAACATTTTCTAGTAGTGTGATCGGGTCTTCTAGGCTATGTAAGTTTAGATTTGCTGGTAGTGTGAACGGGTCATCTACATCGTTTAAGTTAACGTTTGCCAGTAGTGTGAACGGGTTATATACGTCGTGCATGTTAACATATCCTAGTCCTGTGAACTGATCATCTACGTCGTGCAAGTTAACATTTGCTAGTAGTGTGAACGGGTTATCTACGTGATGTAAGTAAACATTTACTAGTATTATGAACTGGTCATATACATCGCCTAAGTTAACTTTTGTTATTATCGTGAAAGAGTCATCTTCGGCTTGAAAATCAGTTATCATTTGCTAGTAGTGTGAACAGGTCATCTTCCTCTTGCATGTCAACATTTGGGAGTAGTGTGAACAGGTCATCTACATCGTGCAAATTTAAATTTGCTGGTAGTATGAACAGGTCAACTACGTCGTGAAAGTTAACCTTTGCTAGTAGTGTGAATGGGTCATCTAGGTCATGTGAGTTAACATTTGCTAGGAGTGTAAACAGGTCATCTATATCGTGTAAGTTAACATTTGGTAGTATTGTAAAAGGGTCATCTACGTAATGTAAGTTAACATTTGCTAGTAGTGTGTTCAGGTCTTCTACGTCATGTAAGTCTACATTTGCCAGTTGTGTAATCAGGTCATCTACACCGTGAAAGCTGACATTTGTTAGTAGTGTGAACGGGTCATCTACGTCATGTAAGTTAACATTTACTAGTACTGAGAACGGGTCATCTACATCGTCTAAGTTAACATATACTAGTACTGTGAACTGTTACCTTTGTCGTGTAAGTTAACATTTGCTAGTAGTGTGAACGAATCATCTACGTCATGTAAGTTAACATTTGCTAGTAGTTTGAACGAGTCATATACGTCATGTAAGTTAACATTTGCTAGTAGTGTGAAAGGGTCATCTACTTCGTGTAAGTCAAGGTTTGCTAGTAGTGTGACCGGGTCATCTACGTTGTGTAAGTTATCAGTTGCTAGTAGTGTGAACAAATCATCTTCCTTGTGTATGTTAACATTTGCTAGTAGTGTGAACAGGTCATCTACATCGAGCAAGTTAACGTTTGCTAATAGTGTGAACGGGTCATCTACGTCGTGTAAGTTAACCTTTGCTAGAAGTGTGAACGGGTCATTTACGCCATGTACGTTAACATTCGCTAGTAGTGTGAACAGATCATCTATATCGTGTAAGTTAACATTTGCTATTATTGTGAACAGGTCATCGACGTAATGTAAGTTAACATTTGCTAGTAGTGTGATCAGGTCTTCTACGTCATGTAAGTTTACATTTGCTAGTTGTCTGATCCGGTCATCTACATCATTAAAATTTACATTTGCTAGTAGCGTGAACAGGTCATCTGCTTCATATAAGTTAACATTAGCTAGTACTGAGAACGGGTCATCTACATCGTGTAAGTTAACATACATTTGCTAGTAGTGTGAACGGTTATCTTTGTCGTGTAAGTTAACATTTGCTAGTAGTGTGAACGAATCATCTATGTCATGTAAGTTAAAATTTGCTAGTAGAGTGAACGAGTCATCTACGTCCTGTAAGTTAACATTTGCTATTAGTGTGAACGGGTCATCTACGTCTTGCAAGTTAAGATTTGCCACTAGTGTGAGCGGGTCATCTACGTCATGTAAGTTAACATTTGCTAATTGTGTAAACGAGTCATCTACGTCGTGTAAGTTAAAATTTTGGTAGTACTATGAACGGGTCATATACTTCGTATAAGTTATTTGTGCTGGTTGTGTGAACGTGTTATGTAATTTGTGTAAGTTAATAATTGCTAGTAGTGTGAACGGGTCTTCTACATCATGTAAGTAAACACTTGCTAGTACTGTAAACGGGTTATCTACGTCGTGTAAGATAATATTTGCTAGCTCTGTGAACGGGTCATCTACTTCGAGTAAGTGAACATTTGATAGTAGTGTGAACTTTTCATCTACATCATGTAAGTTAACATTTGATAGTAGTGTGATCGGGTCATATACTTTATTTAAGTGAACATGCTAGTTGTGTGAACAGGTCATGTACATCGTGTAATTTAATATTTTCTAGTAGTGTGAACGGGTCATCTACCTCGTGTAATTCAACATTGGTAGTAGTGTGAATGGATGATAGACGTCGTGTAAGTTATCATGAGCTAATAGTGTGAAATGATCATCTGCGTCGTGTATGTTGACATTTGCTAGTAATGTAAAGGGTTAATCTACATCGTGCAAGTTAACATTAGCTAGTAGTGTGAACGGGTCATCAACTTCATGTAAGTCGATATTTGCTATAGTGTGAACGAGTCATCTAAGTCTTGTAAGTTTACATTTGCTAGTACTGTGAACAGGTCATCTTCGTTGTGTAGGTTAACTTTTCCTAGTAGTGTGGATAGTTCATTTACATCATGTAAGTAAACATTTGCTAGTAGTGTGAACGGGTCATCTACGTCGTGTAAGTAAACATTTGCTAAAAGTGTGAACGGGTCATCTACATCGTGTAAGTTGATATTTGTTAGTAGTGTGAACAGATCATATATATCGTGTAAGTTGAAATTTGCTAGTAATGTGTACAGCTTATCTACGTCGTGTAAGTTAGTATTTGCTAGCTATGTGAACGGGTCATCTACTTCATGTAAGTGAATATTTGTTAGTTGTGTGAATGGGTCATTTACGTCGTGTAAGTTAATATTTGCTAGTAGTGTGAACAAGTCATATACGTCATGTAAGTTAACATTTGCGAGCAGTGTGAGAGGGTCATCTACGTTATGTAAGTTAACATTTGCTAGTAGCTTGAATAGGTCACATACTTCATATAAGTTAACATATGCAAGTGGTGTGAACGGGTTATATACGTCCTGCAAGTTAACATCTAAGTATTGTAAGTCAATATTTGGTAGTTGTATGAACGAGTCATATAAATCGTGTAAGTTAACATTTGCGTGAACGGGTTATATACGTTTTGCAAGTTAACATTGTTACTACTGTGAAGGGGTCATCTACATCGTGTCAGTAAACATTTGCTAGTATTTGAACGGGTTATCTACGTCATATAAGTTAACATATGCTTGTAGTGTGAACGGGTCATCTACATCGGGTAAGTTAACATTTGATAGTAGTGTGTACTAGTTATCTACGTCGTGTAAGTTAACATTTGTTAGCTTTGTAAACGTATCATGTTCCTCATGTAAGTGAAGATTTGATAGTATTGTGAACGGGTCATCTACGTCGTGTAAGTAAACATTGGGTAGTAGTGTGAACGGGCCATCTACGTCATGTAAATAAACATTTGCTAATTGCGTTAACGGGTTATCTACATCGTGCAAGTTAACATTTGCTAGTAGTGTGAACGGGTCATCTACCTCGTGTAAGTCAACCTTTGCTAGTAGACTGAACGGATCATCCACGTCGTGTAAGTTATCTTTTCTTAGTAGTGTGAACATGTTATATACGTCGTATATGATACCATCGTTTAAGTTAACATTTGCTAGTAGTGGGAACTAGTCATGTTCGTCGTGTAAGTTTGCACTTCCTAGTAGTGTGAACGGGTCATCTACGTAGTGTATGTTAACTTTTGCTAGTTGTTTGATCGGGTCATCTAAATCGTGTAAGTTAACATTTGCCAGTAGTGTGAATGTGTCATTTACATCATGTAAGTTAACATTTGCTAGTAGTTTGAACGGGTCATACACGTCGTGTAAGTAAACATTTGCTAGATGTGTGAATGGATCATGTACATATTGTAAGTTATTATTTGCTACTAGTGTAAACAGATCATCTACATCGTGTAAGTTAACATTTGCTAATAGTGTTTACGGCTTATCTACGTCGTGTAAGTCGATATTTGCTAGCTATGTGAACGGGTCATTTACTTCATGTAAGTGAATTTTTATTAGTTGTTTGAACGGATCATCTACGTCATGTAAGTTAACATTTGCCGGTAGTGTGAACGGGTCATATGCGTCATGTAAGTTAACATTTGCTGGTAGTGTGAATATCACATCTATATCGTTTAAGTTAATATTTGTTAGTAGTGTGAACGGGTCATCTACGTCATGTAAGTTAACATTAGGTAGTAGTGTGAACGGGTCCTCTACATCGTGTAAGTTAACATTTCCTAGTAGTGTAAAAGGTTATCTACGTTGTGTAAGTTAACATTTGCTAGTAGTGTGAACGAGTCATGTACGTTGTGTAAGTTAACATTTGCTAGTAGTGTGAACGGGCCATGTTCGTCTTATAAGTTAAAATTTGCTACCTGTGTGAAAAGGTCATCTACTTGATGTAAGTGAATATTTACTAGTAGTGTGAACGGGTCATCTACATCGTGTAAGCCAACATTTGCTAGTAGTATGAACGTGTCATCTACGTCATGTAAGTTAACATTTGTTTGTAGTGTGAACAGGTCATCTATATTGTGTGAGTTAATATTTGCTAGTAGTGTGAACGGGTAAACTACGTCATGTAAGTTAACATTTGGTAGCAGTGTGAACGGGGTCATCTACATCTAGTAAGTTAACATTTCCTATTAGTGTGAACGGTTATCAACGTCGTGTAAGTTAACGTTTGCTAGTAGAGTGAACGGGTTATATACGTCATGTAAGTTAACATTTGATAGTAGTGTGAAGGAGTCATCCACTTTGTATAAGTTAAAATTTGCTAGTAGTGTGATTGGGTCAGCTACGTCTAGTAAGTTAACATTTGCTAGCTATATGAACGGTTATCAACGTCGTGTAAGTTAACGTTTGCTAGTAGAGTGAACGGGTCATATACGTCATGTAAGTTAACATTTGCTAGTAGTGTGAAGGAGTCATCCACGTTGTATAAGTTAAAGTTTGCTAGTAGTGTGATCGGGTCAGCTACTTCTTGTAAGTTAACATTTGCTAGCTATGTGAACGGGTCATCTACTTGATGTAAGTGAATGTTTTCTAGTAGTGTGAAAGGGTCATCTATACCGTGTAAGATACTATTTGCTAGTAGTGTGAACAGGTAATCTACGTCAGATAAGTTAACATTTGTTAGTGTGAACGGATCATCTACATCGTGTAAATTAACATTTGCTAGTAGTATAAAGAGGTCATCTACGTCATGTAATTTAACATTTGTTGGTAGTGTGAACGAGTCATCTACGTCGTGTAAGTAAATATTTGCTAGTAGTGTGAACGAGTCATCTACGTCATGTAAGTTAACATTTGTTTGTAGTGTGAACAGGTCGTCTATATCATGTAAGTTAACATTTGCTAGTAGTGTGAGCGGGTAATCTACGTCATGTAAGTTAACATTTGGTAGCAGTGTGAACGGGTTATCTACGTAGTGTAAGTTAATATTTCATAGTAGCGTGAACGGTTATCAACGTCGTGTTAGTTAACGTTTGCTAGTAGTGTGAACGGGTCATCTGCGTCATGCAAGTTAGAATTTGCTAGTAGTATGAACGAGTCATCTACGTTAAGTTAAAATTTGTTAATAGTGTGATCGGGTCATCTACGTCTTGTAAGTTAACATTTGCTATCTATGTGAATGGGCCATATTCTTGATGTAAGTAGTGTGAACGGATCATCTACATCGTATAAGTTAACATTTGCTTGTAGTGTGATCGGTTATCTACGTTGTGTAAGTTAACATTTGTTATTAGTGTGAACGGGTCATCTACGTCGCGTTATTTAACATTTGCTAGTAGTGTGAACGAGTCAGCTACGTTGTGTAAGTTATAATTTTTTATAGTGTTTATAGGGTTATCTACGTCTCGTAAGTTAACATTTGCTAGGTATGTGAACGGGTCATATACTTGATGTAAGTGAAAATTTGCTTGTAGTGTGAACGGGTCATCAATATCGTGTAAAATGATATTTGCTAGTAGTGTGAGCGGTTAATCTACGTCATGTAAGTTAACATTTGCTAGTAGTGTGAACGATTTATCTACGTCGTGTTAATATTTGCTAGTAGTGTGAACGGGTCATGTACGTCGTATAACTTATTTTTGCTAGTTTTGTGAACGGTTCATCTAAATCGTATAAGTTAAAATTTGATAGTAATGTGAACGGGTCTTCTGCGTCATGTAAGTTTACACTTGTTAGTAGGGTGAACAGGTTATCTACGTCGTGTGAGTTAACATTTGCTACCTCTGTGAACGAGTTATCTACTTAGTGTAAGTGAACATTTGATAGTAGTGTGAATGGACCATCTACGTCGTGTAAGTTAACATTAGTTAATAGTTTGAACGGGTCATCTAAGTCATATAAGTTAACATTGGTTAGTTTTGTGAACGGGTCATCACATCGTGTAAGTTAATATTTGCTCGTAGTTTGACCGGGTCGTCTACTTCTTGTAAGTCAATATTTGCTAGTAGTGTGAATGGATCATCTACGTTGGTTAAGTTATCATTTGCTATTAGTGTCAGTGGGTCATCTACGTCGTGTAAGTTAACATTTGCTAGAAGTGTCAACGGGTCATCTACATCGTGTAAGTTAATATTTGCTATTAGTGTACGGGTTATCTACGTCGTGTAAGTTAACATTTGGTAGCTATGTGAAAGGGTCGTCTACTTCGTGTAGGTGAACATTTGCGAGTAGTGTAACGGGTCATCAACGTCGTGAAAGTTAACATTTGGTAGTAATGTGAGCAGGTCATCTACGTCATATATGTTAATATTTGCTAGTAGTGTGATCAGGTCATCTACATCGTGTAAGTTAACATTTGCTAGTAGTGTAAACGGGTCATCTACAACGTTTAAGTCAACATTTGCTAGTAGTGTGAACGGATCGTCTACGTCGTGAAAGTTATCATTTGCTAGTAGTGTGAACAGGTCATATACTTTGCGATAGTTCACATTTGCTAGTAGTATGAACGGGTTACCTATGTCGTGTAAGTTAACATTTGTTAGTTGTGTGAGCGGGTCATCTACATCTTGGAAGTTAACATCTGCTAGTAGTGTGAACGAGTATTTAACCTCTTTTAAGTTAATATTTGTTAGTTTTGTGAGCGGGTCATCTACATCGTGGAAGTTAACATTTGCTAGTAGTGCAAATGGGTCATCTACGTCGTGTAAGTTAACATTTGCTAGTAGTGTTGACGGGTCATCTACATCATGTAAGTTAACATTTACTAGTAGTGTGAACAGGTCATCTATATCGTGTAAGTAGCATTTGCTAGTATTGTGAACAGGTCATCTACGTAACGTAAGTTAACATTTGCTAGTAGTGTGTTCAGGTCTTTTACGTCATGTAAGTTTACATTTGCTGGTTGTGTGATCGGGTCACCTACATCATGAAAGCTGACATTTGCTAGGAGTGTGAAAGGGTCATCTACGTCCTGTAAGTTAACATTTGCTAGTACTGAGAACGGGTCATCTGCATCGTGTAAGTTAATATTTGCTACTAGTGTGAATGGTTATTTTGTCGAGTAAGTTAAGATTTGCGAGTAGTGTGAACGAATTATCTACATCACATAGGTGAACTTTTGCTAGTAGTGTGAACGAGTCGTCTACGTCCTGTAAGTTAACATTTGCTAGTAGTGTGAAAGGGTCATCTACCTCGTGTAAGTCAACTTTTGCTATTAGTGTGACCGGGTCCTCTACGTTTTGCAAGTTATCATCTTCCTCGTGTATGTTAACATTTGCTAGTAGTGTGAAGAGTTCATCTACATCGTGCAAGTTAAAATTTGCCAGTAGTGTGAACGTGTTATCTACGTCGTGTAATTTAACCTTTGCTAGTAGTGCGAATAGGTCATCTACTAACATTCGCTAGTAGTGTGAAGAGGTCATCTTTATTGTTTAAGTTAACATTTGCTAGTACTGTGAACAGGTCATCTAAAAAACGTAAGTTAACATTTGCTAGTAGTGTGATCAGGTCTTCTACGTCAAGGAAGTTTACATAAGCTAGTTGCGTGATCGGGTCATCTACATCGTGAAAGTTGACATTTGCTAGTAGTGTGAACGGATCATCTGCCTCATGAAAGCTAACATTTGCTATTACTGAGAACGGGTCATCTACCTCATGTAAGTTAACATTTGCTAGCAGTGTGAACGGTTATCTTTGTCGTGTAAGCTAACATTTGCTAGTAGTGTGAACGGGTCATCTACGTCATGTAAGTTAACATTTGCTAGTAGTGTGAACGAGTCATCTACGTCCTGCAAGTTAACATTTGGTAGTACTGCGAACGGGTCATATACGTCGTATAAGAAATTTTTGCTAGTTGTGTGAACGTGTCATGTAACTCGTGTAAGCTAACAATTGCTAGTAGTGTTAACGGGTCTTCTACGTCATGCAAGTTTACACTTGCTAGTATTGTGAACGGGTTATCTACGTCGTGTAAGATAATATTTGCTAGCTCTGTGAACGGGTCATCTACTTCGAGTAGGTGAACATTTGATAGTAGTGTGAACTGGTCATCTACATCGTGTAAGTTAACATTTGGTAGTAGTGTGAACGGGTCATGTACTTTATGTAAGTTAACATTTGCTAGTTGTGTTGACAGGTCATGTACATTTCGTAATTCAGTATTTGCTAATAGTGAGAACGGGTCATCTACCTCGTGTAAGTCAACATTGGTAGTAGTGTGAATGGATGATAGACTTCGTGTACGTTATCATTTGCTAGTAGTGTGAACAGATCATCTGCGTCGGCTACGTTAACATTTGGTAGTAGTGTAAAGGATCATCTACATAGTTTAAGTTAGCTTTTGCTAGTAGTGTGAACGGGTTGTCTACATCATGTAAGTTAACATTTGTTAGTAGTGTGAACGAGTTATCTACGTCGTTTAATTTTATATTTGTTAGTACTGTGAACGGGTAATCTTCGTCGTGTAAGTTAACTTTTCCTAGTAGTGTGGATGGTTTATTTACATCATATAGGTAAACATTTGCTAGTAGTATGAACTGGTCATCTACGTCGTGTAAGTAAAAATTTGCTAGAAGTGTGAACGGGCCATCTACATCGTGTAAGTTAATATTTGTTATTAGTGTGAATAGATGATCTATATCGAGTAAGTTAACATTTGCTAGTTATGTGTACGGCTTATCTACGTCGTGTAAGTTAATATTTGCCAGTTATGTGAAATGAATATTTGCTAGTTGTGTGAATGGGTCATCTACATCGTATAAGTTAACATTTGTTAGTAGAATGAACGGGTCATCTTCGTTCTGTAAGTCAACATTTGCTAGTAGCGTGAATGGGTTATATACGTCATGTAAGTTAACATTTGTGAGCAGTGTGAAAAGGTCATCTACGTCATGTAAATCAACATTTTCTAGTAGCTTGAACAGGTCATATACGTCATGTTAGTTAACATATGCAAGTAGTGTGAACTGGTTATATACGTCCTGCAAGTTAACATGCAATTAGTGTAATTTAATATTTGTTAACTGTGTGAACGAGTCATCTAAATCGTGTAATTTAACTTTTGCTAGTTGTGTGAACGGGTTATAAACGTTATGTAAGTTAACATTGGTACTACTGTGAACGGGTCATCTACGTCGTGTCAGTAAACATTTGCCAGTAGTGTGAACGGGTCATCTACGCCATATAAGTTAAGATGTTCTTGGAATCTGAACGGGTCATCGACATCGGGTAAGTTAACATTTGCTAGTAGTGTGTACTGGTTATATCCGTCGTGTAAGTTAACATTTGTTAGCTCTGTAAACGGGTCATGTTCTTCGTGTAAGTGAAGATTTGATAGTGCTGTAAGCGGGTCATCTACGTCGTGTAAGTTAACATTTGGTAGTAATATGAACGGGTCATCTACGTCATGTAAATTAACATTTGCTAGTTGCGTGAACGGGTTATCTACATCGTGTAAGTTAATATTTGCTAGTAGTGTGAACGGATCATCTACGTCATGTAAGTTATCACTTGGTAGTAGTGTGAACAGGTCATATACGTCGTGTATAACAACATTTGATGGCAGTGTGAACCGGTCATCTACATCGTTTAACATTTGCTAGTAGTATGAACGGATCATCTACATCGTGTAAGTTAACTTTTCCTAGAAGTGGGAGCGAGTCATATTCGTCGTGTAAGTTTACATTTGCTAGTAGTATGAACGGGTCATCTACGTCCTGTTAGTTAAGTTTTGCTAGTCGTTTGACTGGGTCATCTAAATCGTGTAAGTTAACATTTGCCAGAAGTGTAGATGTGTCATTTGCATCATGTAAGTTAACATTTCGGTAGTAGTTTGAACCTGTCATACACGTCGTGTAATTAAACATTTGCTAGAAGTGTGAATGGGTCTTCTGCATCGTGTAAGTTAATATTTGCTACTAGTGTGAATAGATCATCTAGACTGTGTAAGTTAACATTTGCCAATAGTGTGTACGGCTTATCTACGTCGTGTAAGTTGATATTTGCTGGCTATGTGAACGGGTCATCTACTTCATGTCAGTGAATTTTTGGTAGTTGTATGAACATTTCATCTACGTCGTGTAAGTTCACATTTCCTAGTAGTGTAAACGGTTCAAAAACGTCATGTAAGTTAACATTTGCTAGTAGTGTGAACAGGTCATCTATATCGTGTAAGTTAATATTTGCTAGTAGTGTGAGCGGATAATCTACATCATATAAGTTAACATTTGGTTGCAGTGTGAATGGGTCATCGACATCGTGTAAGTTAACATTTCCTAGTAGTGTGAACCGTTATCAACGTCGTGTAAGTTAACCTTTGCTAATAGTGTAAGCAGGTAATCTACGTCATGTAAGTCAACATTTGCTAGTTATGTGAACCGATCATCTATATCGTGTAAGTTAACATTTGCTAGTAGTGTGAACGGTTATCTACATCGTGTAAGTTAACATTTGCTAGTAGTCTGAACGGGCCATCTACGTCGTCTAAGTTAACATTTGCTAGTAGTTTGAACAGGTCATCTACGTCATGTAAGTTAGGATATGCTAGTAGTGTGAACGAGTCATATACGTTGTGCAAGTTAATATTTGCTAGTAGCGTGAAGGGGTCATTAAGTCATTTAAGTTAACATTTGTTTGGAGTGTGAACAGGTCATCTGTTTCATATAAGTTAATATTTGCTGGTAGTGTGAGCGGGTAATCTATGTCATGTAAGTTAACCTTTGGATAGCAGTGTGAACGGGTTATCTTCATCTTGTAAGTTAGCATTTCACAGTAGTATGAACGGTTATATACGTCGCGTAAGTTAACGTTTGTTAGTAGTGTGAGCTGTAATCTACGTCATGTAAGTTAACATTTGCTAGTAGTGTGAACGGATCATCTACATGGTGTAAGTTAACATTTGCTAGTAGTGTGAGCGGTTATCTACCTCGTGTAAGTTAACATTTCCTAGTAGTCCGAACGGGCCATCTACGTCGTCTAAGTAAACATTTGCTAGTAGTGTGAACAGGTCATATACGTCATATAAGTTAACATATACTAGTAGTGTGAACGAGTCATCTACGTCGTGTAAGTTAATATTTGCTAGTAGTGTGAAGGGGTTATCTACGTCATGTAAGTTAACATTTGTTTGTAGTGTGAACAGGTCATCTATATCATGTAAGTTAATATTTGCTAGTAGTGTTAGCAGGTAATCAACGTCATATAAGTTAACATTTGGTAGCAGTGTGAACGGGCCATCTACATCGTGTAAGTGAACATTTCATAGTAGCGTGAACGGTTATCTACTTTGTGTGAGTAAACGTTTTTCTAGTAGTGTGAATGGGTCATCTACGTCATGTAAGTTAACATTTGCTAGTAGTGTGATCGAGTCATGTACGTTGTGTAAGTTAAAATTTGCTAATAGTGTGATTGAGTCATCTACGTCTTGTAAGTTAACATTTGCTAGCTATGTGAACGGGTCATCTACTTGATGTAATTGAATATTTGCTAGTAGTGTGAACGTGTCATCTATATCGTGTAAGTTAATATTTGCTAGTAGTGTGAGCGGGTAATCAACATCATGTAAGTTAACATTTGCTAGTAGTGTGAACGGATCATTTACATCGTGTAAATTAACATTTGCTGGTAGTGTGAACGGTTGTCTACGTCGTGTAAGTTAACATTTCCTATTAGTGTGAACGGGTCATCTACGTCGCGTAATTTAACATTTGCTAGTAGTGTGAACGAGTCATCTACTTTGTGTAAGTTAAAATTTGTTAGTAGTGGATCGGGTCATCTACGTCTTGTAAGTTAACTTTTGGTAGCTATGTGAACGGGTCATCTACTTGGTGTAAGTTAATATTTGCTAGTAGTCTGAAGTGTCATCTATATCGTGTAAGTTAATATTTGCTAGTAGTGTTAGCGGGTAATCTACGTCATGTAAGTTAACATTTGCTAGTAGTGTAAACGAGTCATATATTTCGTGTAAGCTGATATTTGCTAGTAGTGTGAACGGGTCATATAGGTCGTATAAATTATTTTTGCTACTTGTTTGAACGGTTCATCTAAATCGTATAAGTTGAAATTTGCTAGTAATGTGAACGAGTATTCTGCGTCATGTAAGTTTGCACTTGCTAGTAGTGTGAACGGTTTATATACGTCTTATAAGTTAACATTTGCTACCTCTGTGAACGGGTCATCTACTTCGTGTAAGTGGACATTTGATAGTAGTGTGAACGGGTCATCTACGTGGTGTAAGTCAACTTTTGTTAGTAGTGTGAACGGGTCATCTAATTCATATAAGTTAACATTGGTTAGTTTTGTGAACGGGTCATCACATCATGTAAGTTTGTAGTTGCTAGTAGTCTGACCGAGTCATCTACCTCTTGTAAGTCAGTATTTGTTAGTAGTGTGAATGGATTATCTACGTTTGTAAGTTGTCATTTGCTAGTAGTGTCAGTCGGTCATCTACGTCGTGTAAGTAAACATTTGCTAGAAGTATCAACCTGTCATTTATATCGTGTAAGTTAACATTTGCTATTAGTGTACGGGCTATCTACGTCGCGTAAGTTAACATTTGGTGACTATGTGAACAGGTTATTTACTTCTTGTCAGTGAACATTTGATAGTAGTGTGAACGGGTCATCAACGTCGTGTAAGTTAACATTTGGTAGTAATGTGAGCGGGTCATCTACGTCATATAAGGTGATATTTGCTAGTCGTGTGATCAGGTCATCCACATCGTTTAAGTTAACATTTGCTAGTAGTGTAAACGGGTCAATTACAACGTTTAAGTCAACATATGCTAGTAGTGTAAACGGATCGTCTACGTCGTGAAAGTAATAATTTGCTAACAGTGTGAACTTGCCATATACATAGCGAAAGTAAACATTTGTTAGCAGTATGAACGGGCTATCTATGTCGTGTAAGTTAACATTTGTTAGTTGTGTAAGCGGGTCATCTACATCGCGGAGGTTAACATTTGCTAGTAGTGTGAACGGGTCATCTACGTCGTGTAAGTTAACATTTGCTAGTAGTGTGACCGCGTCATCTACGCTGTGTAAGTTATCATTTGCTAGTAGTGTGAACTTGTCATCTTCCCTGTGTATGTTAACATTTGCTTGCAGTGTGGACAGGTAATCTACATTGTGCAAGTTAAGATTTGCTAGTAGTGTGAACGAGTCATCTACGTCGTGTTAGTTAACCTTCGCTAGTAGTGTGAACGGGTCATCTACGTCATGTAAGTTAACTTTTGCTAGTAGTTCGAACAGGTCATCTATATCATGTAAGTTAACATTTGTTAGTATTGTGAACAGGTCATCTACATAATGTAAGGTAGCATTTGCTAGTAATGTGTTCAGGTCTTTAACGTCATGTAAGTTTACATTTGCTAGTTGTGTGATCGGGTCATCTACATCGTTAAAGTTGACTCTTGCTAGTAGTGTGAATGAGTCATCTACATCATGTAAGTTAACGTCTGCTAATACTGAGAACGGGTCATCTACATAGTGTAAGTTAATATTTGCTGGTAGCGTGAATGGTTATCTTTGTCGTGTAAGTTAACATTTGCTAGTAGTGTGAACGAATCATCTACGTCATGTAAGTTAACATTTGCTAGTAGTGTGAAAGGGTCATCTACCTCGTGTAAGTCAACATTTGCTAGTAGTGTGACCGGGTCATCTGCTAACATTCGTTAGGAGTGTGTACAGGTCATCTATATCGTGTAAGTTAACATTTGCTAGTATTTTGAACTGGTCATCTACGTAATGTAAGTTAACATTTGCTTGTAGTGTGATCAGGTCTTCTACGTCATGTAAGTTTACATTAGTTAGTTGTGTGATCGGGTCATCTACATCGTGAAAGTTGACATTTGCTGGTAGTGTTAACGGATCATATACGTCATGTAAGTTAATATTTGCTAGTAGTGTGACCAAGTCATATACGTTCTTTAAGTTAACATTTGGTACTACTGTGAACGGGTCATATACGTCGTATAAGATATTTTTGCTACTTGTGTGAACGTGTCATGTAAATCGTGTAAGTTTACACTTGCTAGTACTGTGAACGGGTGATCTACGTCCTGTAAGATGATATTTGCTAGCTCTGTGAACGGGTCATGTACTTCAAGTAAGTGAACATTTGATAGTAGTGTGAACTGGTCATCTACATCGTGTAAGTTAAAATTTGGTAGTAATGTAAACGGTTCATATACTTTATGTAAGTTAACATTTGCTAGTTGTGTGAACAGTTCATGTGCATCGCGTAATTTGATATTTGCTAGTAGTGTGAACGGGTCATCTACCTCGTGTAAGTCAACATTGGTAGTAGTGTGAATGGATGATAGACGTCGTGTAAGTTATCATTTGCTAAGAGTGTGCACATATCATCTGTGTCGTGTATGTTAACATTTCCTGGTAGTGTAAAGTGTTCATCTACATCGTACAAGTTAGCTTTTGCTAGTATTGTGAACGGGTCATCTACGCCATGTAAGTTAACATTTGCTAGTAGTGTGAACGAGTCATCTACATCGTGTAAGTTTACAATAGCTAGTACTGTGAACGGGTCATCTTCGTCGTGTAAGTTAAGTTTTGCTAGTAGTGTGGATGGTTCATTTACATCATGTAAGTAAACATTTGCTAGTAGTGTGAACTGGTCATCTACGTCGTGCAAGTAAACATTTGCTGGAAGTGTTAACGGGTCATCTGCATCGTGTAAGTTAATATTTGTTAGCAGTGTGAACAGATGATCTATATCGTGTAAGTTAACATTTGCTTGTAATATATACGGCTTATCTACGTCCTGTATGTTAATATTTGCTAGCTATGTGAAAGGGCCATCTACTTCATGTAAATGAATATTTGCTAGTTGTGTGAATGGGTCATCTACGTGGTGTAAGTTAACATTTGTAAGTAGTGTGAACGGGTCATCTACGTCATGTAAGTTAACATTTGCTAGTAGCGTGAACGGGTCATATACGTCATGTAAGTTAACATTTGCGAGCAGTGTGAAAGGGTCATCTACGTCATGTAAGTCATCATTTGCTAGTAGCTTGAACAGGCCATATACGTCATGTAAGTTAACATATGCATGTAGTGTGAGCGGGTTATATATGCCCTGCAAGTTAACATCTACGTAGTGTAAGCTAATATTTGTTAGTTGTGTGAACTAGTTATCTAAATCGTGTAAGTTAATATTTGCTAGTTTTGTGAACGGGTTGTATACGTTACGTAAGTTAACATTGGTAGTACTGTGAACGGGCCATCTACGTCGTGTCAGTAAACATTTGCTATTAGCGTGAACGGGTCATCTACGTCATATAAGTTAGCATATTCTTGGAGTGTGAACGGGTCATCTACATTGGATAAGTTAACATTTGCGAATAGTGTGTACTGGTTATCTACGTCGTGTAAGTTAACATTTGTTAGCTCTGTAAACGGGTCATGTTCCTCGTGTAACTGAAGATCTGATAGTATTGTGAACGGGTCATCTACGTCGTGTAAGTTAACATTTGGTAGTAGTGTGAACGGGCCATCTACGTCACGTAAATGACATTTGCTAGTTGCGTAAACGGGTCATCTACATCGTGTAAGTTAACATTTGCTAGTAGTGTGAACGGGTCATCTACGTCGTGTAAGTTATCATTTGGTAGTAGTGTGAACAGGTCATATACGCCGTGAATGATAACAGTTGATAGTAGTGTGAACGGGTCATCTATATCGTTTAAGTTAACATTTGCTAGTAGTGTGAACGGGTCATCTACATCGTGTAAGTTAACTTTTCCTAGTAGTGGGAACGAGTCATATTCGTCGTGTAAGTTTATATTTGCTAGTAGTGTGAAGGGGTCATCTACGTCGTATAAGTTAAGTTTTGCTAGTTGTTTGACCGGTTCATCTAAATTGCGTAAGTTAACATTTGCTAGTAGTGTGGATGTGTCATTTGCATCATGTAAATTAACATTTGCTAGTAGTTTGAACGGGTCATACACGTCGTTTAAGTAAACATTTGCTAGAAGTATGAATGGGTATTTTGCATCGTATGAGTTAATATTTGCTACTAGTATGAACAGATCATCTAGATTGTGTGAGTTAACATTTGCTAATAGTGTGTACGGCTTATCTACGTCGTGTAAGTTAATATCTGATAGCTATATGAATGGGTCATCTACTTCGTGTATGTGAATTTTTGGTAGTTGTATGAAAGGGTCATATACGTCGTGTAAGTTAGCATTTGCTAGTAGTGTGAACGGGTCATATACGCCATGTAAGTTAACATTTGCTAGTAATGTGAACAGCTCATCTATATCGTGTAAGGTGATATTTGCTAGTAGTGTGAACGGGTCATTTACGTCATGAAAGTTAACATTAGGTAGCAGTGTGAGCGGGTCTTCTACATCGTGTAAGTTAACATTTCCTAGCAGTATGAACGATTATCTACGTCGTGTAAGTTAAAATTTGCTAGTAGTGTGAACGGGTCATCTACGTCATGTAAGTTAACATTTGCTCGTAGTGTGAACGAGTCATGTACTTTTGTAAGTTAACATTTGCTAGTAGTGTAAACGGGTCATGTACGTCTTGTAAGTTAAAATTTGCTACCTATGTGAAAGGGTAATCTACTTGATGTAAGTGAATATTTACTAGTAGTGTGAATGGGTCATCTACGTCGTGTAAGCCAAAATTTGCTAGTAGTGTGAACTGGTCATCTACGTCATGTAATTTAACATTTGTTTGTAGTGTGAACAGGTCACCTATATCGTGAATGTTAATATTTACTTGTAGTGTGAGCGGTAAATCTACGTCATGTAAGTTAACTTTTAGTAGCAGTGTGAATGGGTCAACTACATCATGTAAGTTAACACTTCCTAGTAGTGTGAACGGTTATCTACGTCGTGTAAGTTAACGTTTGCTAGTAGTGTGAACGGGTCATCTACGTCATATAAGTTAACATTTGCTAGTAGTATGAAGGAATCATCCCCGTTGTGTAAGTTACCATTATCTAGTAGTGTGATCGGGTTATCTCAGTCTTTTAAGTTAACATTTGCTAGCTATGTGAAC